>JAOBAT010085763.1:0-18525 GCA_026413305.1 Hydrozoanthus tunicans
AAATATGGAAGAAGGAGATGTGGTCCTCATGTGCGACGAGGCACCAAGGAACAAGTGGTCACTTGCTCTAGTCACCGGGACGTTCCCGAGTAAAGACGGACTTGTGCGGAAAGTCAAAATTACTACGTATCAGGATGGACAGAGAAAGAACTTTGACCGGCCAGTTAACAAATAAAATGAAATAGTCTCATTTCAAGAACTGATTTGATTTTTGAGTAGATTAGAATGAATCAACATCTTGAGCTTATATTTGTATGAATTTTTCAAAAATATTTTAGCCTTTTACATATCCGCAAGTAATATTATTGTTCTTTCAACAAGTTTACTAGTATTGCAATCAATTTTTTAAGAGTTTTCAACAATTTTTAAGCAGTTTTACACTTGGTATTCAAATATTGTTACTCTTAAACTTAAGCTTAGGTTTTACGTATTAGTAAATGTAGTCACATTAGGGAAACAGTGTAACAGCACCCACATGCCATTTGTTTTATCTAGTTAATAGTTTTTCGTAAGTCTTTTATCACCCTTTTTTTAATAATTTACGTCACAAGTCTTACATCACGAGATCACGTGACATTAGCCTTTTTTGCCCTGTCCTATTTCTAAACGCCTCATAGGCTCACAGAAATTCGACGAGTTCGGTTCAAGATTCTAGTTACACTACTAACATCAAGAGTTACATTGCTGTAAAACTTAGAAGCCACTTGGGGCCTTCGTTACAGTCGCCGTCCTACACTCTACAGTACAGGAGCGCTGTTAAAAGGTTTACACAATAAAAGTCTCAACCTCAGGACTTTGTGGAATTTATGAGCCATAATTTCCCTTAGTTTTCACGGCACACTCATCGCAACGAGCTGCTGCCGTTATAACGAGATCTTGCGCTACCACAACTAGCCAGTTGACCAATGTCATCGAAGCACGATTTGAGAGTTATATACGCAAGTATTCGGACGAAAACCGTTCATTTAAGAACGTGAAGAAAGAAAACCCGGAGTTCAAGTCCAGAGGCATAAAAAGACCAATATGAACATTCACGAGAGGTCTTGGATCATTTGCTAAAAGTCAAATCTGATATGGAGCACCGGAGATACGAAATGGCCGAAGAAACCCTGGGTGAAGGTATTGCTCTGGTTGAAAAGCGTCTTTAAGTTGGCCGGCCGTAGCAAGTTCGGGTGGCCAACCGTTAAAGAATATATGTTTAATGAGTTAGCTTCGTATTCGGAGGAGAAAAGGATTTTTCGATCAGAAAAGAAGCGCTAAAAAGGCGTTGTCAAAGCGTAGGAGTGGCTTGAGCAAGCAAGCCAGGTTTCAACCACAGGCAGATATAAACACGCTGTATAATTCAAGTTTTTCCCAAAGCAGCAGTTCTCAGTCTCGGGCAAGAACTGGACCTTGCTGTAAGATAAGTATTATATCATTTTGTCACTTTATTTTGTTTATTTATTTTTATACGTCGGCTCTATGTCAAACTGAGCGTTTTTGTTTTTTCCATCGACTTTATTTCTTTAATACTCTCCAGCCACTACGTTAACGGCGGCACATGCAAGATGCTTCAAACATTTGTTGTACTGTTGTCTTTTTGCAAGGGTGAAACAGCATAGAATGAAAGAGCCCATAAATGTTGCGGTCAGACAGTTCCTAGGCGTGGTCAACCAGCTAGGAAAATTCTCGCATGAACTTGCAGAACTAAGCAAACCACTACATGAGTTGTTGAGCGCAAAGAATGAATGGCACTGGGATAGAGTACATTCCCAGGCATTTAAAGCCATCAACCCCAGATAAAATTTTAGCACACTTTGACCCCCAACTAGAAACAGTAGTATCAGCAGACGCCAGTGCGTGTGGCTTAGATGCAGTTCTGCTCCAGAGGCAGAATGACAGCAAACTTCGCCCAGTAGCATACCATTATAGAGCAATAAGTGAAACTGAGCAGCGCTATGCCCAAATTGAGAAGGAGGCGCTTGCCACCACATGGGCTTGCGAAACGTTTCAGCGACTATTTGATAGGCATTAAGTTCTCCATCCAAAGGGGTTACGGTGCCCTCAAAAATCACTCAGAAATCGAAAATAGACAGCGAAACTACAAAGCGAAGACTACAGCGAAACTACAAAGAGAAAATCTACAGCGAAATGGAAGTCAACAAGTGTATTGGATGCGATCAATCAGTTGGGCCTAGACAACAAGGTCTCCAGTGTGAGGGATGCCAGCGGTGGCAGCATCGGAAGTGTGGTACCGGCATAACTCAAAGTGCTTACCGCAAAGCGGTTCGCTATGGGCATGATATTGACTGGCGGTGTTACTTGTGGGCTGGCGCCGATGAAATCCTACCCCCGCCGCTTCTACAGAGTACTCCAGAAGCATCAGCGTCTTCTGTCACTGAACAATCCCCTGAACGAACTTCGCCGCTGTTCGACGAAAGTTCGTTGTAAGACCCACCAGTTACGAACATCGAAGCCGTCCCCACACCTGCTACCACGTACCAGTTGGTCGAAGAAGGAACAATTCCCCGAAAGGTAAGATTCTTCTTAATAATTTAGGGATACACAGGGTTCCTTTATGAACATTCTTTAATTTTCAAAAGCATTCAAAATCTCAAACAAGAGGAAAACACAAGAGATGGGACTGCAAATAACCTACAACAACGACGAGGCCACACACAAAATCCTACGTAAAGTAATAGCGCTGCCATTTCTACCGCCAAACAAAATACCGAACGCATTTGGCAGGCTTCGCCGAAACGTCACCTGCCAAGCCCTGCTCCAGTTCCTGGAGTATGCGTCTGACACTTGGATCTATGGCTCGTTTTGGTCCCCAGAAGACTGGAGTGTGTACATCGAAGCTGTTCGTACGAACAATGATATAGAAGGGTGGCACAACCACATTAATCGCAAGGCGAATGGCAAATCTCAGCTTCCCCTTTACCTACTCATCAGTCTTCTGCACCAAGAGGCTCGATTAACCACGATTCACATCAGGCTTGTCTCGGAAAAGAAATTGAAACGAAACCACCGGCGCACCTATCGAGCTGTACAAGGGAGATCGTTTCAACATTGGGAAGAGTTTGCTGCCGGAACGCGGAGCAAGATGAGTTTGCTGAAAGCATGTGCCGAGCTCAACTATGGTCCGGGCAGAGGTGAATGAAAGCAGCAAACAAAAAAAACAGCTCCTTTAGAAGCCACCAAATATGCAAAAGAAATGACCAACTTCGACTCTATTTATTTTTCGTAGTTGTTTTCATTTCATGAAAAACCGCCGTATTTGAATTTTTTTTCTTGTGGGTTTATTACTTTCGGTAGAAATGTCGCCTGAAATGTTAATCCGTCACGACATGCGCCTTGGGTGTTATCTGTGTGGTGCCTTGCTCACAGGCTTTAACTTGCTGTTAAGGACTGCTTTAAGGACACCTACACAGATGTAATGACTGAGGTTCTTACACTGGTATACCATTTCTATAAAGGCTCAGCAAAGAGAAACAGAGAAGTTCAGGAAATAGCTGATGTTATGGAAGATCATTTCCTCAAACCTGAGAAAGCTAATGGAACAAGATGGGTGCATCATAAGCTGCAAGCGACAGCTAAACTAGTGAATAACTGGAAATATATAGTCATGCATCTGCAGAACTATGCTGAAGACAGCAGGAACAAGTCCAGAAACCGAGAAAAAGCAAAGGGCATTCTCAAGAAGATTCTTGAATACAAACTTGTCTGGTTCATGCACTTCTTAAATGATGTACTAAATGAAGTTGCCAAAGTTAGCCTCATCTTCCAGAGAGAAGATGTTAATGTCCCAACAGCAGTACCAAAGATCCAGAGTGCAAAGCTGAGCTTGCAAAACATGAAAGAAAAGCCAGGAGTTAATCTTTGCAAATTTGAGGATGAAGTGAATGAGAACAAGTACAGGGAGCACACATTACAGCATGTGGTAACAGCTGGTTCATTGTCGACACAAAGAAGACGCATTATTCAGAGCTTGTGTGATTGTATGGATAGCAGATTTGAAAACTTTTGTAAGGAACCCATCTATTTATCCTGTAAGATATTTGACCACAAGAACTGGCCTGATGATCATGAGTCATTAGCTAACTATGGCTAACAAGAATTAAGGGCAATAACTGATCACTTTCAGAGAAAGTTATTTCGTGATATCGAGGCAGCATTTAGTGAATGGTCAGAATTGAAGCTCTATGTCAAGGATAACTGCAAGTTCATTGGAAAAGATCTGCTTTGTGTTTGGCAAAGGGTGAGTCAAGAAGACGCTGAAAGGCAGGAGTATTTGAACATTCTAAAGGTTGTACATCTCACCTCAGTTTACCCTTTTGCTAATGCTGCATGTGAAAGAGGCTTTTCAAAAGTCAGATTGGCAATGTTCATTATCAAATGGTACAATGGATATTTTAATGAGGGTGAAGCTTGATGGACCAGAAACAGTGGCTGACTTTAAGCCAAAAGCTGCTGTTAATAGATGATGGATGGAACCTTGTCAGCATTACAGTGCGGAGATACATGTTTACAAGTGCATCTCCAGCCCTTCTCATAACTGTGTAAAATATTATTACTTGTCAATACAAGCTGTGCGCTTGTATGGAGCATGACAATTGTCTTGTTTCACTTTTAGTTGTGTTTTAGTTAGAATGATGATCTATCACTGTGAAACAGAATTTTAAGCAAGAGGAAATTATTATATGTACAAATTAATAAAAAGTCAAATTTGGAAAACTTGTAGTCTGTTTTGCCATTTTATATTTTTGCTAGTGGCTTTTAGCATTTTGCTAGTGAAAATTTATACCACTAGCAAAAAATTGTAGGTCAACCCCTCAGTTCAACCGAGTTGCTGATGTCTCGAAAGCTTCGGACAAACATACCTATCACACAGATGCAGCTCACACCCAACCTGTTGGACTAGAAAACTCTGAACTTCAAAGATAATGTAGTTAAGGAGAGACTGAGAAAGAACTATAATCTCAGGCAGGGTGCTCGACCCTTGTCAGCATTACAGTGCAGAGATAAAGTATGGATTCCAGACCACAAAGTGGAAGGTACGGTTGTAAAGGAAAGCTATGTGTTTTCGACCCCGAAGGGAGAGTTGAGGCAAAACTGTCGCCATGATAACGTGCTTCCTCAACTGATTGAACCAGAAATGCCTGCTGACCAAGCAAATATCCCCGAACCAAAGGTACCACCCTCAACGGAGACACTTACACCCAAACAAGTTGCTACCACCAGGAGTGGAAGAGTGGTTAATACCCCAGCAAGGGCCCTTAAGGACTAAACTTGCGGAACTGTTTAATGATTAAATGTATCAGAGCTTATAAGCAAACAGAGTTGTGTTGTTTACCTACACATAGTTTATTGCAGGTTTTAATGTTTTGTTTCCCAAAAGAACATTTAATCAGGACAGAAAGAGATGTGTAGTGTTAGGTTTCCTGGCTTGAGGGCCAGGTCGCTCAGCCAAGATGGTGCTTGTTCAATAAAGAAGCCTTGTGCAAATCTGTTTATATCTAAGTCATCAGCCAACACTGAACACCACAATTCTGAGCTCAAAACTCATCTGGTTGTTTAGAGACTGGAACTAAACTTAAGCCTTTGCTAAGAACTGTGATATCGAACTGCGATTAAGAACGTCTGATAAAATCCATCATTAGCAACTGAATTACTGCCAACTGTAAATTCATTGAAATTGTTAACTTCATTTCAACTCTATTGACACAGCAATAATTTGTAACTTCACTATTATTACAATTTAATTGACACTATTATTTATTTTGTAATTTCACTAACATTGTTAATTTTAACTACATTAATACTATGATTAACAATTTCACTAACATGAATTTCAACTTGATTGATGTTGTTGATTAGTTTGTATTGTGAATTTGTTTCTTTTAATACAATATATATGCTGATCAACTGTTAAGATGATGATCTAATTACCTTTGTGGCAGGAGCCTAGTAAAAAAAACAGGATTTTTACCCAGAAAGGCTCGTAAACCGAACGTGCATGGTGAAGCAAGGTTGGTTAGCCTTGTAAATCGGGTTAGCCGATTTACCAAGAAAGCTTGGTTAGATAGATCTAATAATAAATTGTTGTATAGCCACTGGTGGGTAAACAGCACCCCTGTAACAGCTATAAGTGATACAATAAGAAAACTAAGAAAACCAGCTTTAGTAGTATAATAGACACCAGAAGAATCTGGTAAAGACACTTGGAAAACCTAGTTGAGATACCAGGAAAGTGTCATCTAGATTTAAGTATTTATGAGGTCTTATTGTTAGTATTACTATGAGCCAGTAAGGGAATGGATAAGTTATGTTCCACTTGATATTTAACTTTTTTCTAAGAAAACCTGGTACTTTTACCCAGAAAGGCTGGTTTAAAAACCGAATGTGCACAGTGAATCAGTTAGCCTGGTATACCAGCTAACCCGATTAACCAAAAAAGCCTGGTTAGCTACGTCTAATAAGAAATAGGTATAGCCACTAGTAAACAAACAGCACCCCTGTGAAATGCTACTAGTGACATATTTTTAAGAAAACTAAGAAAACCAATAGTAATTAAAAGACACTTGGAAAAACTAGTTGAGATACAACCAGGAAAGTGTGGTCTAGATTTAAGTATTTATGAGGCCTAATTGTTAATATTACTATGAACCAGTATGGGAATGAACAAGTTATGGAGTCCACTAGAATACTGAACTTTTTACCAAAAAAAACCGTTTTTTTTTACTAGGAAAGGCTGGTAAACCGATGTTATGGCAGTTGTTATAGCTGCCTTTTAAATCCTTTGTCTCTACCTTTCATTGTGTACAATTCAAGTTAGTTAATTCATCTTTAGCCTTTAGTTAACTTAGTTTAGAGGTCAGCGTATCAAATGACATGACAGCTTTAGCAAAGAGAATCGTAAATGATTGTGAAATTGCCTTTAAATCCCACAAACGTTGGTATCTAAACTCTCCTTTAGTGTGTTATCTAGTTTTCTTTTGATTATCTAACCATCTAGAGCAATATTTTGGCGAGCGTATTTGGAGTTTGTGCAACTACAATGCCATATACTGAGTTTCAACCATGTAGCGATCCAATTAATAGTAATCTCTAGTTTGTTGCATTCTTAGTTGACCATTGGGTTCAAGAATAAAGAGAGTTAAACCTGACATGTGCAGCACCTTGTGGAAACGAGCAATTTATTATATTCAGCGAGTTTACGATTCGCTTACAACCAAATGTGCACATTGAGTGTCAAGATTATTTGTCAGGAATGAGCAAAAGCATAAAAACAGAGTTAACAATACCAACTAAAGAAAACTGATCATACCTCCTTTATTGCTGCATTACTTCACAAAAACTCTGACTAACAATATGAACCCTTAGTTCATGAAACTTTTAACACAACATTTTCCTTGCATTTCTGGAGCTTCAGTGATTTTTCTTTCAGTTTTATTTGCAAATAATCTCTTTGTGTGTTCATAACACTTGTTCCCAGTCAAGCTTGTCTATGTGCCAAGAAAACAAGTGCAAGCTTGTTTTGTTTTTATGTGTCTATTAAAAAAATTATGGTAAGTTTTTAGATATTAATTTACGTGTAGATCGATATCTGGTAGTCTCACAACTTAAGTCAGACCTCTAAATTCTCAGTGTCGAGAACTGCCAGTGACGTTCCTCTCGTAGTACTCTTTTCACTTACACTATTTAAGATCACAATTTGGAGTGAAATAGTTCCTGAGGCAGCAAACATTGTTTTTTTTGACCGATAAATGAATGTGACAATGTCATTTGAGTCATTGAACACTGACGCCACCGCAGTTCGGTACGTTCCGAGTTTAAAGAACGCTAACTGAACTTGTTTTTTTCTGAATACAAAGTCAAATACCTTATGTAGTATTGTAAGTACCTTTTTATGGCATAAAAGAATGGTATGCAGCTGCATTGAAATAATAATTAATATGCATGATAGCCATGAGATTAAGTTATATCAGTGTATTCCACAATTCATTGATGTCACAACACGCCACGTTAAAGAAACCCGAACAAAAAATTGTGCAGCAACTAACGATCAAGTAAATAACTATGCTACTTACCCCAAAGCGGTTGTATCTCCCTGTTCAACAGAATCACATCTCCTGTGTCCAGCTTGCTTTTAACGAACTATCCTAAAGATTCTTCAACAGCTTCGTTTAACAGTACTTTGAGTACACTCATCTGACTGCAAACAGTCCAAGATCGCAAATACAACCATAATGAATCAAGAAAATGTTGGAACACACCAAAACACACACTCGTGAAGGAAACTTTTGCCTGCCCGCCGTAACTCAAAACGCACGTTTCTACCAGGCGTCTCCGCCTCCAACCGCGTATTTTCGCGCCTGTGATAAGACGAAGATGCTCATTGGTCAGACACTTGCAGTTCGTTCCCAGTTCATTCATTCCCCTGTTATGCTCTCCTTTCGGATGAAAGCTATTTAACTGATCAACCGACGCAAAGAGATTTTCCCTTTAGTTTTACGAGACCGAGGGGGCGTCGTGCATGTCACACAGAGCAAAGTAGCCGTCTCCAGTGACGATTCTGTCTGAGACTGGCTTCAAACTTTAGACAACGATTCGTACATACGTTCAGTCAGTGAGTCACTGAATAGCTACTGTTGGGGGAGCTATGACTTAAGTAACTCACTAACTGTTATGAGATTTATTGCATTCATGACGAGGAAAAGAACAGGCGTCTTTGCAGGGATGTAGGCATTTTGGCATCACAAATCAACTAACTTGCCATTGTGGGTATTTAAAAACACAGGATGGGATATATACCAAAATGTTCTGATGTGAGTGTGTGGCCTCAAATCATCTATATCTATAAATAATAATTAAGCCAGTTGACAAGATTGGGATCAGGATAATTAAACTAATTTCGTTGAAATTTGGGACTGAAAGTTTTGAGAAAAGTCAGAAGTGGTTATAAATCACCAATTAGTAGGCGAATAGTAGGCTTCCTGTGATGCCTTGTTCATGTTGGGATACCTATGTAAGAGCGGGGACTGGCGCGGAGTTAAGATGGCCGCCACTGAGTAAATAAAAGCTCTTAGTAAAATCTATTCGAATCCTCTTCTTCCTGAACCCATCCATCACCACAATAAACAAATTCACCCTAATGGTGTGCAAGAATATTATTTGTCCAAAACAAGTTACTAAATGTGCAAAGTTTTCATGTCGGTTGTTTTATATTACTATTTAGGTCATTTCCTATATAATCAAATTGGGCTGGTGAAAATTAATTTTGCACCCTAAAAATTTGAACAGCTGCAAATTAAAACTGACAAAAAGTTCAGGCTCTCGGAACTGACAACAATGTTTTCCCAACATAAAAGGTTCTTTTTAAAAGGAACACCATATTAATAGGTGTGTGGATCAAGTAAAAATGTTATGTACGCAAGCATTTGAAAAACCATTGGTACTCAGGCTGAACAATCTTAGTAAACATTACTAAGGTAAGAGAGTAAATTGCAGCTCATATTGTTTGTTCATAATTAGATAATGAATTTAACAACTGGGTACATATCTAAAATATCATAGTTTTTGATTTTTAGGAGTAAAAAAGACTTGATTTTTAGGTGAGCTTTAGAGTAGTTTTGCCTGATCTTTAGCTGCCTTATCTTTTTATTTGACTCTCATGTTAATATTTTGTGATGTAGAATGTATGTAGAGGAATATAAGCAGACTTGCAGGAACTAGGAGGCAGCGTGGCTCAGTGGTTAGGGTACCGGATTTGCATGCAGTTGTCCTGGGTTCAAATCCCACTCTGATCACTGACAGGATTTGGCTTCGGTGATCCCAGAGTCAAATCCACCACGCTTGTAAATAGCCAACTGGTCTGTCTCCAATCAGTTGGGATTCTTAACTGTGGTCATGTTTGTTCTTGTAACATTTCCACTGAAAAGCCATTATGGGATGTGGAAATAAAGTATGCATGTATGTATGTACGTAACTATGATGGTCTTTGATAAATGCTTGTTTAAGATTTTTGAGTATCATATTACCCTTTTTTTTGGTGAGCTTTTTCTTATGAATGCATTGTCAACTTGTGAGTTAGATAGTTCAATATTATCTTCAATCAGGTTTAATTCTTTCCGATTTATTGCAGAAAACCAGAAGTTAAACTCATTAATGTCACTTCAATCAAAGAAAAGGTGGCGTTCATTGATGGCAACCATACCATTGTTGTGGAGGCGCCAAAGATAATGGAACATGAGTATCTTTATTCTTAATTTCAAAATAACTTCTTTTCCTGAACTAAACATTAAACTTCTGTAACGAATTCTTTACACCTTATCAACGTAGTGAGTGAGACGAGAGTTTAAGTTCTGGGTTTTGTTTCAAGTATAGATATTTTAGGGTTATTAGTATGCTGAGGCTGTGAGTAGACGCTTGTGCAACCTTTTTTTGGTGAGCTTTTTCTTATGAATGCATTGTCAACTTGTGAGTTAGATAGTTCAATATTATCTTCAATCAGGTTTAATTCTTTCCGATTTATTGCAGAAAACCAGAAGTTAAACTCATTAATGTCACTTCAATCAAAGAAAAGGTGGCGTTCATTGATGGCAACCATACCATTGTTGTGGAGGCGCCAAAGATAATGGAACATGAGTATCTTTATTCTTAATTTCAAAATAACTTCTTTTCCTGAACTAAACATTAAACTTCTGTAACGAATTCTTTACACCTTATCAACGTAGTGAGTGAGACGAGAGTTTAAGTTCTGGGTTTTGTTTCAAGTATAGATATTTTAGGGTTATTAGTATGCTGAGGCTGTGAGTAGACGCTTGTGCAACCTTTCTTTGTGTCAAATAGTCTTGTAAGAAATTAAGGAGACATTAAATTACGAATTTGGGAACCAAAAGAAAGATTAAATGTACATGATGGAAGCCTGGCTTTCTTGGTGCCGTTTGTTTACCGGGGTTTGCCAAAAGAGCCCTGTTTCACCGGCCTTTCGTGTCACTAGACATTCCTGGTAAAGCTTGGTGACTTGAACTGGAAACTACCAACCAGGTTTCCTTGGTGATGATGTTTACCGAGCTTACCATAAGAACTTGGTTTGAATGGGCTTTTTTGGGTTACTTTTTACCAAACATTCCCTAATAAGGCTCGGTAACTTGAACCAAAATTATCGACTGTGCTTTCCGGGTTAAGATACCATAAAAGCACGATGTAACCAGGCTTTTCAGGTTATTTTTTATTGGGCATTCTGGGAGGAGCCTGGTAAATTGAACCAGGAAAGGCCGTTAACTGGGGTTTACCGGGCTCATCGACCCTTTTAATTACCAGGTTCATGGCACAAATGTGGTGATTAGAGTTCAATGGTTAATAAATAAGTATGGGAATCGGTGGGCTTGTAATAAAAACTAACGCTGAGACAATTGGCAGTGATACTGACTGAGATGTCATGAAAAAGTAGAAGTTTCCCAAGTAAAATCAAGTGCAATGTGGAAGGAGTTGACAAAAAAATAAACGCTTCAAGGTCGTGTCTTTTGTATGATGTGGCATCAAAGCAATCGTCAAAGTAACGGCCGAAAAGTTCGGGTTTAGGGCCAGAATACTGATTAAAGGTTTGTTCCTGAGCAGAACCCATAAACAAGTTGGCATAGCTAGGTCCCAGCTAAGTTCAAATGACCGTCAAAAGAAAAACAATTGAGCGTTAAAACAAGCTCTGTTAAGCGCAATAGAGTAGTTCGGGAGGGTTCGTGAAGCACAAGATGATCAAAGAATTTTTTTAGAACACGCAACCCCTCGTCGTTTGGGTGTAAAGAGATTTGACCTCCATGACAAATTTGGTTTCGAATTGGCAACTGACAAATTTGATGTCGAATTGGAATCGGAAATCGTTGAAAATTCTCAGGGCATGAATGGTGTCTTTGATGTACTAGTTCAAAAACGAGTGCGAGTGTTTCATCAACCGTTCCAAACACCGAGAAAATAATGAAGTCCCGAGGGGCGAAGCCCCGAGGGCTTTATTGTTTTCGAGGTGTTTGGATAAGGTAATGAAACACGAAGCACGAGTTTTTGATATGGCTTCTCAAACAATCTACTGTTGTGTTTTTGTGTTCTACATTTTTTTTACAAAATTTGTATGTAGTTTATTCAAATATGGCCTGCCGGGGGTTGTGACGTCATTTTCGCATGTGCTTCTAAACGACTGGATGTTGGAAGCACAGCTAGCTCCCGTTTTCGTTCTCCCAAAACTGTGGAACAAGAATCTAATTTAGTAAGTGAGCTAGACCAAAAAGCACAAAATATAAAGATAAGTGGGCAGTGGAATTGTTTAGAGAATGGCAAAGGACGAGAAAAGTCAAATTTCCGGATTCGGAAACTGGAAGTGTTTTTAAAGATTACGAGTTTCATCTCGTTTGTAATGTTATGGACAGTGTGGAGGAAATGGATGCCGTTTCATTGAATTTCTGGCTCGCTAAGTTTATTCAGGAGGTGGCAAACAAGAAGGGCGGTCGCTACCCAAGTCGTACGCTGTAGGGAATCATGTGTGGTTTTGAAGAGGCATTTAGAGGAGGTCAAGGGCGTGTCCACATTAAATCCCTTGGATTATAAGGACAAGAGGTAGGCATGTGCGTATTGAAGTGACAAGTGTACTGATAAACTGATGTTAATAAAGAGCAGAGTTGTGCATTGTTATGGTAATTTTGATATAAACACACGCGTGTTTTGATATCAAAACACGGCGTGTTTTCATCTGGGTTTTCATTGGGTATCAAAACTCATCCACCTGACCAAAATACTTATCAGCTATTGGCTATTGATGTCATGAATAATTAATGAGTTTGACAAATATGTAGAAAAAGTTTTTACAATAGGTAGCATCACAGAGTCAATGAAGAGACTGTTAACTAGTAAAAATGGAAAGAGACTGGAACTGAGTGTAAGACTGGCGCGAAAGCCAAAGTAGATTATAAGTTGCTGAGATTTATTTGAATCAGATGGATTGTAATTTCAAGGAGTGATTCCATTCCACTAGCAACGTGTTTGTTAGTACCATTAGTTTGTTCTTTTATTTTTTTTGTTCATTAGTGTAGACTTTAATAAGATTTGGTTATTATTTTAGAAACCGTAACATAATCAAATGTCAACCGCAGCGAGTAATAAACGGTCGCCGATCCACTCTACAATTTTAAAGTCAAGGTAACTTGAGATCAGTTTAGTCGGGCAGAAACAATGGGACAGCCAGGAATAATAACTTTAGTTTGTTAATTTCGGGCAATAAAACAAAAATGAGAGGTTCTTAAGGTGTTGAGAAATGTAATTTCTGGCGATTGAGTGACCTTAGGAACGAATTAGACAGAAATTGATATTTCTGCGGCACGGTGCCGACAGTAGAGACTGGGTGCGAAATAGAAGAAGTGTATTGTGGGTAATAGTTGACTATATAAAATGAATAGAGGCGTGTTGAGTCGATCTAGGCTCTGACTACTAAACTGCGCGCACACTGAGAAAAATTTTTATGTAAAATGATTTTTCATATTGGTGTAATTGTTCACTTTAAGGTGTTGCCAAATCATAAGAGGGTGATGTAAATTATTGACTTTGTAAAATTAGGAATCCTTTAGACCTCGGAGAAACGTGGCACTGCACTGGTTCGAGGAATACGTTTCCATTTTTCCCAAGAGGTTTTTTGGTTTTTCGTATCCGGCAGTGATCACAAGTTGTATTTTAGATATCGTTAAGAGGATTGTGTAACACTCAACGAGTCAAGCCTGCTCCACCAAAATAAACCAAATGGGTTTTATTTGTCTGTTGTGTAGTGGAGCAGAAATTGAGATTGCTAGCAGTTGGAGGGAGACTGCCTTTGGAAATGAGTGAATCGACTGTGTCCCTACCCATTTTCTGATGGTGGGTGGTAAGGTCTTTCTTTACCTCGAGATAGGAAGAAGAATCTGATAACTGGCGAAAAGCCTTCTCTTTTTAAAGATCTATGCGCCAAACAACAACGGCACCATCCTTGTCTGCAGGTTTTATTTAAGGTGTCAGTGCGTTTGCAAAGACTTTTGAGGGCTGACCATTTAGAGAAACTAAGTTTGCGGTTAAAATCATCATTAGCGATGTCGTGCCCGCACTTGTTGATAAAAAAAAGGAAAGAGATAAAAATTGTCCATCTGTAGCGACCCAGTTGGATTTACGATGGTTGAAGTATTGAAATAAGTCACGATCAGAGGATAAATTGGAGTTTTCGTAAAAAAAAAAAGCTTCGAGACGAGCGCGACGAAAAAGGTTTCTTAACTCGAAACTGATCTGAACATTTAATTTCGGACTGCGAAAGGACGAGGTTATTAGGAATAGTAACGACGGACAGCTTATCGGGAGGAGAGTGGTTGAAATTTGCAGGTGTTGTCAGTGACGACAGAGTTGACTTTCCGCGCGACGGGTATCTGATAAAGTTCACCATTAGCAACTGAATTACTGCTAACTGTGAATTCATTGACATTGTTAACTACAATTTCACAAATCTTAATTTCAACTTCTTAATTAACACTATTATTTGCAATGTCACTAATGTTATTAATTTCTTTCGCACTATTATTTGTAATATCAATAACAATTTCTTTCTCACTATTGTAATTTCACTAACATAAATTTCATTGACACTTTCTTATTTGTAATTTCACTGACATTAATGTTTTCACACTATTATTTGTAATGCCACTAATATTATTACTTTCTTTCGCACTGTTATTCGTAATTTCACTAACATTAACTTCATTGACCCTTTTTTGTATCCGCGTAGCAAGCGCAAAATGGGGGAGGGGGGCGCTAGCGAGCGGCGAGTGGAATGGGGAGGAATGTCACTAATCCATTAATTATATAATTAATGTCTCTAAAATTTATAATTTCTTTCACACTATTACTTGTAATTTCAATAACATAAATTTCTTTCAAATTATTATTTATAATTTCACTAACATTAATTTTAATTTTTTCACACTATTATTTCTAATGCCACTAATATTATTAATTTTTTTCGCAATATCGTTTGTAATTTCAATAACATTGATTTCTTTCTCTCTGTTATAATTTCACTAACATAAATTTCTTTCATACCACTATTTCTAATTTCACTAATGTTATTAATTTCTTTCACACTACCATTTGTAATTTCAATAACATTTATTTATTTCTTACTATTCACTAACATCAACTGGAATTTTCATGAAAGTAAGCTTTTAAGCCTTTGCTAAGAAGTGAGAACAGAGTTTACTTCGCGACTGGTGTCTGATAAAATCAAACATTAGCAACAGAATTACTGCTATTTGTAAATTCATTGACGTTGTTAACTTCAATTTCATGAACATTTTTAATTTCAACTTCCTTAACACTATTTATTTGTAATCTCACTAACATTATTAATTTCAACTCCATTGACACTATTATTGTAACTTCAACTTGACTGATATGGTTGATTAAAACTTGCTTTGCATTATTAGTAAGATTTGTAAATTTTTTTCTTTATTCATATAACTGCTGATACAAACGACCCTTGCATGTGGCGAATAGAGGGGACAGATATCGGAAAGATTAACAAGACAGTCAATATAGATTGAGACAGAACATCACGTGTGCTGCACATGGCCCGAATAATGGAACCCATGACGCAGCGAGAAAAGGAACTGCACTATGGCTGAAGAGACATCAGAAAAACATCGACTAGAGTTGACAACAACTTCTCCAAAATTGCAAGGACCACAACAGGAATGACTTTGGCATGAAGACAACGGCCAATAAAGTTGCTCTGGTTGACAAACCGAGTCTTTGTAAGAGCGAGGGAAAAGAGTTTTAGCGCAACAATGAAACACAATGGTGGAAAACGAGTTAAAAAACTTATCATTTCCATTACAGGAATTTAGGCATGATAGGCGATGAGTCTCGCACTAAGAGCAACAAATGTGGTAAAACCGAGGCTGCGTCGTTGCATCGATAAACTAGAAATAAAAACTTTTAAGTTTATCACCATAAAACGAGATAAACGTACTGACCTTTTCGGACTAGCTGTCGTTCGTCGGAGTAAAAAAAATAGGGAGTTTGTACGACCACGACAACTTTGACGACGGCTTTCAAAAACACGCTTCTTGCTTGCCTTTCAATCTCTTGTGGTTAGTTTGCTCTCTCTTTAGTACGGGTTACGTTTCGTGAATAGAAATATAGGTAGTGTTTCAGTCTTAAAAGTGTAAACCAAGGTTGATAAGATTTTCTGTAGGTCGTTCTCGTAGTCGTGAATTTGTAATTTTGAAGACGACGACGTGCATGCAGGTGGACCACACGTCGCATTCCAACGTGAAATCACCATCGTTTTCTGCCGCCGTCGTCGGTGTTGTCGTAGTTGTATCTTATTAAACTCTCTGATGTCGAGAGGCGACTGACAAGTAGTTTGTTATAAGCATGTAAACTTCAAATCCCAAAGGGTATGAATTCAGGCAAAGTGTGTAGAGAAATACGTGGTGTGTTAACGAGAAAACAAAAGGGTCAAGGTAATGGTTAATTAAGGTTAATTAAAAGAGAAGCGCTCATTCATGAGAATTTAAAATTCCAAAAGTATGGTCAAGTCGCATTTCTTTTGACCTGCGATAGCCGTTAACCAGAGAAATGCCAAATACAGTAAGGTCTGAAATCAGTTCAGTGTCCGGCATAATTAATTGGCGAGAGACGGGTTGGATCGATCGTTATTGCGTATACGGTACAGGTGATCTCTAACGCGATAACCTAAACGGCGGCTATGAAGTTTCACTAACATATAGATACATATAGTTTACTTAATAGAAGTAGAAGTGCAGCGTACAGGATTATATTCACGAGATGTTTATGCTAGATTTTGCACAAAGTAAATCCCGAACAAAGCACTTGCTATGTTGTGAATGTGTATCACGAGAATTTTCATAGCGAAAAAATAACGAACGTCGTCTTGCATTTTGATTTAATTGAATTTTTTAAGCGCTGTCACGAAAATACAAAATGCCGTACAAAAATTTTCAGTTCTATGAGGTGAGCTGTTAACAAAGGTAATACAAGCCTTTAGATTGATTTGTAGGTGATAATGTGAGAAAAACAAACAAGATACCACTACCCAAGATTTATCGACAACAACACCACATTCTTTCATTATTCAAAAGATTACATTTTTGGTTAAAAATTTAATAGAACTTCAGTATGTCCTTTTTCTAAAACAAATAGCAAGTCAAATCTAGAAACTAAAGACCTTTAAAAAGCATATAATGCTAATATTTTTCTTTGGATCAAATCACTTTACATACAATTTAAAGCACTTTTTAAAAAAAAATTGAAACTCGATCAAAGTGGTTTTTTTTTGCTACAGTTGCTCAAACTAGCAAAATTTCAGACTCCTTGGTTCACGACCGCGTTTCAGGGGACTGGGTTGTGATGTCATTCCCGACTTGTAATAGTAAGCAAAAGAGATCTTAACACAAAGGGACAAAAGAACATTCGAATGTACTTCTGAATTTAAAATCTCTGACTCCATCTTGCTGTGTTTTGATCCAAAGTTGTTCGGGAATGACGTCATAATCCAGTCCTCCTAAAACGCGGTCATGAACCAACAAAACTTGAACAAATGTGTATAAAAAATCGAGAATACGACCGAATTCAAAAATTATTTTCTTAAACGTCCTTAGTTTTCTAACTCTTTGAGTGATTACAAAAATCGTTGTTATTGTTATAGGCAATTTAAGAGTTCGTCTGAAGCCTTTCGCCATTCTAGCTTCTTTCTCGCTTGAATGAGAAATTTAGCGAACTACACGCCCAGTACTTGCGCTTCGGTATTTTCTAAACTCCGTTTGTTCGTCACTCCCCCTAGTTCTTGCAAAAAGTGTTCTTATTTTTACTTATAGTTGAATGTGGGTTTATTTATGGAACACTTCACAGCGGTAAATCTTTGATTAAGTAGATATTATTTTATTTATAGAACATGGAACACTTCACAGCGGCAAATCTTTAATTTAGTAGATATTGTTTGATTTATAGTGGCAGCCATATTTTCTCGAAAACGGATGGGTGCCGCCAGTTCTTGAACGTTGCTGATTGGTTATACTTTCACATGTAAAATCAGCTATACGCCGTTCCTATTGGTTGTAGAACTATCTTTCACATGTGAAAATATATAGCGTGTTATATCCTACAAATAAGCGTTACACCTTTGAAATTCTTGTGTTACATCTAATAAAAAAGTTAACAGTGACAGCATTGGACGCTGTAGATAACATTATAAGTGATACAATCAAAATGGTCAGTCACTGTAAAAGCTCTATTAAGCCCCTCTCTCTAAGAAGCCCCCTGTCTAAAGCTTCAAATTTAAAGTAAGCCCCCCTCCCTGCGCCTCTCTGATAAACACCCTCCCCCTTCCAAGAAAGGACGAAAAAGCTGAAAAAGACGCCCTGTATTGAAAATACATTTTGGCAAGGGCTTTCTTTGCGAGAAAACTTTACGAAATTCTGTGCAAAGCTTGTGCGAAAGGGGTCGAGCGAATGGGGACAG
>JAOBAT010085774.1:0-18524 GCA_026413305.1 Hydrozoanthus tunicans
CCGAATATGAGGTTCTGCGAAAGAAAGAAGCAGAGTATCGGAGAAGCATGCAAGAAAACTACAACCGTAGACATGGAGTTGTCCAGGGAGCGGAATTCGCAAAAGGAGAAAAAGTTTGGATCCCAGACATGAACAGCGAAGGAAGGGTGATACGGCACCATGAGACTCCAAGATCTCTTGTAATCCAAACCCCGAAGAGTCAAGTAAGAAGAAACCAAAGAATGGTCCGGAAGGCCCCAGAGATGAGTTCCCCAGTGGACAAAGCTAGAATGTATTCTGGTGGCATGGTCCCACAACACACTGGAACAACAGCAGGAGCCTCTCCCGGGCTAGAGATACCTGTAACGACTCAAGAGTCTGACCACTCAATTTCTGGAGATACAGAGGAAGAAGAACAACAAAGGAGTGGAGAGCTTGTGACCGAACAGCAACCTCTGCTGCGGCGATCACAGAGAACTGTAAAAAAACCTAGCAGATATATCGAAGAATGCTAAGTACTTTATGAACTAACAGGAAAAGGACCTGTGGACACTCAGAGATGAGTACTTTCAAATTTTTAATGAAACTAGTTTTGGTTTGTGTTACATTATTTAGTTAAAGAAGGGAGATGTAATAGTAGGCTTCCTGTGATGCCTTGTTCATGTTGGGATACCTATGTAAGAGCGGGGACTGGCGCGGAGTTAAGATGGCCGCCACTGAGTAAATAAAAGCTCTTAGTAAAATCTATTCGAATCCTCTTCTTCCTGAACCCATCCATCACCACAAAGCGTGCAATGAAAGAACGAACTAATGACATTTCTATCACCGCAAACAAAACAGCAAGTCCTTTTCTCAAAATAAAGCGTTGCTTTTCCTTTTTGTAATTGTGGTATCACCACTAGCAAGTTAGCATGAGACATAGATTCTAAAACTGGGCGCTGTTCCAAAATCCATCCATATCTCTTTGCTGTGATAAAGCAGAGATCAACATCAATGAAGGACTGAAAAACTGAAGAAGTATGTATAAGTTTTCTACCATATGTTTAGTTTATTTTTATTTCCCATCACCATATGATAGAAAAGACATAGTCATTTCGGACATGTTGGAAACAAAACTCGACATTTAGCTTGAAAAACGGAAGATTGACGAGTATAGCGTCTCGCGTTTCGAATGGAATAGACCATACAGGATGTTCTAGCTTCCACCATCTGCCTTTTTCACTTAGAGCGGGGTCAGAAAATTAAGGCCAGATATTTAAATACTTCTATGCGTAAAATATAGTTTGGAGGTCTGTTAACCAAATTCTTTGAATTTGTTTTGTATCGAGCGCCATTCTATCTTAACGACCATCGGTACAGCAAACAAGTAAACAATCCTCTGGGCTCCACATGATAAACTCAATAGTGGTGCCGCTGTCCTTTTCTCGAGACTTAACTGGGCCCAGTTGTTCAAAAGACAATTGTCCCTAATCCAGGGTTTATTACCATGACAACCATTAACTATTTTGTCAAGAGTTAATCCAGGTTTAAAGTTAATCGACTTTCGAACAACTGGGTCCAATTTTTTTAAATCGAGCAGGCCGACCGACACCCGCACAACAATGGCAGGAGAAAGACGAGAATTTTCATTGCTTTGAAAAATAGAACTCTTTGTTTTAAGGGCAAACGAGCCTTAATCTTATTCATAGTTACTATCCGTTGAAAACAATTTGTGCATATCCCATATGAACGTTCTTAGTATTCTCGTGCTTAATATCAATTTCAAGACCTAGTGGAAATACAGAGTGAGATACATTTATAGTGGGTGTTCGGTCAAGTCTGGTTGTGTAATATAATTTGCTCTAGATCTGTAAGGCTAGTTATGTAGTATGTAACATCGGGTAAACACACGTTTCCCAAGTGCGAGTCCCCGTAGCTCAATGGGTAAAGTATTTGACCAGTAATCAGAGAGCTGCAGAAGCAGTTCCCGGCCGCAGTGAATTTTTTTCTGAGTGTTAGAACATGAGGAGCACTTTTTTTTTAACTTCATTAACAAGTCTTAACCTATTTTCCATCCGGACTTATCAGTTTAGGATTAGAAAATTGGTCATGATTACACAGCATTTTGTTTGAACCAAGAATGCACGAAGCAATTTGACACCATCAAGTCATATTCTGCAACAGAACAGTTGTAATTAGCTGCTTACACTTTATCAAACGGCACGTGCAAACTGTTATCTGGAACTCTGCTCAAAGTGACATATAATTATAATGAATCGACATGGCGCGCTTTTTACACTAGTAGGGTGGCCTATAAGGTTCACGGCTTCTATCCGCATGTCTAGTTCTTCAGTTTTCACGTTTTGCTTCCATTTCACATGTGCATCAAAAAGATTCGGCAGTTACAAGATTACGAGCGCACAAGAACGCGTGCATACTAAATCATGTAACATACGAGTGGGGGGGAGGCAAAGTGGAAATTATAGTAGTCCGTTATGAAATTTTAAATTCCCAACTAAGAATTCCTGCTGCTAGCAACAAAATATTGGGAAGACGTGCCCCCACCCCTCCCAACCAAATGATTGGTGGGGGGATGGTGCCCCCCCCCCCGGTTTAACCGCCCATGAAATCTAAGTAGAACGTGCGAGTAGAACAAAAGGATGTGCGAGCTGAGAAAAAGAACATGCGAATTTAAGAACTGAAAATACGAATAAAGCCATGACCTTTATGGGCCACCGTAGAAGACAGATATTTGTTTGTTTGGCCTTGCTGATCTGATTCCGCACAGTTTGATACAAGCCTAACCAATTGTGCAATCAATCAGACAAATGATCGACACAATATTCCTTTGTTTGAGCTCGAGTCTCATCTTGCAGACTGAAATTTATCAAGCACTATCACGCGTCATTGCTGCGTCGACTTCTCACGCGACTGGGACTTTCTGAGAGTGGGGAGATAGTTCTGAAAAGAATTAGATCGCCAGCTCGATTGGCAGGTTCTAGCGATGGCTACGGTCCACCTTTGGGTTGTGTGTATCCTTAGCGTGCTTGCTATACCAACCATAAATGCACGTAAGTGTACTCTCTGACTTAATGTGTTTCAGTAGAATAGCAAAAGCCATCATATTAGCCTTTGAGTGTGCAAACTGAAAAGCAGAACGCAAGCAAAGTTCAAAAGTTGCATCCTCAAACGCTTTAATTTGTATATTACTTAGCTTTGTATATTAGAGCCGCTAAAAAGAAATTCTTGTATTCAAGTATCTTAAATAAATAGGTTTTCGAATGCGAGACTCGAAATTACTAGCATTGAGACTTACTGGCTTCTAATAGGCATTCTTTAAAATCTTTCTGTATTGTAGTTTCAGCAATCAGACTTGCAAGTAAAAAAGAGGTGTCTTTTAATGAAGGTCTCATCTTTAAGTTACTATTTTAAAAAAAATAAAGAAACAGATGACAGCTTGAGGTCCTTTCCAAAAAAGGTGTATGTTGTGTACATTTACTGACCTCAAGTATAGCGTTGATTCGATTTCGTCTGTATTTTTCTATTACTGAATCAAAAATTCCATACAAAGTATACATGACAATATGAGTGTGTGTTCACTATAAAGAAAAGAAAAGAGATTATTTTTTTGAAACTCAAATATTAGCAGTATTGTTACCTCACATAAATAGATAACTTTAGTTTCCGAAATAATTTGCCTATTTATGTTGGCTTTTGTATTGACCTCGAGAATGCTTGAGACAAAACAGTTTTTACTTTGACATCCTGGATAGCAAGCGTTTCCATTGGGTTTTGGTGAGTATTTCTTTTGTGGGAAAACAAAAAAAAAAACAAACAAGAGGAAAGGGTGGGGGGGGGGAAACACTCTCGGGCATGAAAATTTCACGCTTGGATCAAAACAAGTTAAGTGTGATTGATATGAAAACCACAAAAAATGAGATGGAAGTAATTTTGTCTTTTATTGATCTCTACGTCTAATAGAAGCAGTTGAGGTTTGCTGGAAATGCCTGTGGTTTATTTTAGACAATGTCCGTGATAACTTGAGGTTCGATAACTTGTATATATAGTCCGAGTAAAAAGACAGAAGTTGGAAGCTAGGACATCTTGAATGGTCTATTCCAAATGTGAAATTAACGTTGTTTACTCCTGAATCTTCAATTTTTCACGCTAATTGTCGAGGTTCGTTTGCAGCACATGAAATGACATCTAACGCTGTTTACTCAAGACCTGAATCTTCAGTTTTTCTCGCTAATACTCGGGGTTTGTTTCCAACACATGAAATGCATTTCTTATTACGATGATGAGAAAAAAACTTTCGAACAACTAAATTGTCCAGAAACAAACTATCTGCAATACGAAGTTTCAATACAGCAATTAAGAAACTTCTTTGTAATAGCGGATAAGACTGATCGAGAGTGAATTACCACTGGTACAAAGCTTGCAAGGAAGCACTAACCAGGCGGATAATTAATCTCCACCCAATAATAATAAACTGAACACATCATGGAAAACTGATATACACCATTTCGGTTTTCAGACATTCATTGATGTTGTTCTTTGCTAAATCATAGCAAAGAGATATTGATTGATTAGTGCAAACTTTACCAACAAATCTGGTATAGCAATTACAAACCTAAAGAAAAGCAATGCCAAAAACTCGTGATTTTCTTGCTTATTATTTTTTCGGAAGCAAATGATTTTGTCTGATCAAGGTCAGATACTAATTGCTTGAACTGTTTTAAAAATCAAGCATCGGTAACTACTGACATAAAATTTCGGACTTGCAAGATAACCTTTTCCGTTAGTTGTTTCCGAAAAGGACGTTCAAATGTTTCACAGCGCTTTAGACAGATTAGACGAACGGATGGAAAGGATAGTATGAAGAAACTCATTTACGAAAGGTTATTGCCTTATAACGTTTCTTTAAGATTAACAAATTAGAAGAGTGTTGATAAGATCGACTGCCAAGCTGAAGGTCCCGGTTTTTTGGTCGATCATTGGCCTTGCACTTAGTACGGCTTTCTTTTGCAACACGGTGTATATGTGGACAGGGAGGTTTATTAAGAAATTGTCTAGTCTCTCTTCAGTTTTTATTATTAAAATAATCGAACCGGTGTCCCAACTTTTGGACCTTGTTCTGATGTGCTACGTTAACTTAAGGTGGATAGAATAAGAACGGCAACAAAATGTCAAAATGCCATTTCATGGATTTGTTTTGTCAACATCAAATACAATTTAGTAAAATAAAATAGAAAAATAATTTTATTCGCTTTGATCTTAAATCATGTCCTTAAGGGCAAGCCAGCTTGAGCAATGTTTTTGCCAACGCCGTTGGTAGAAAAAAAAAGTAGTTTGTTTCTTCTTACCGTGTGCCATAATAGTCTGTATACAGTAATTGATGAGTTTCCGGCCCAGCGAATTCCGCAGCTTCAATTTTAACCTGCACTAGCTGAGCTGTTATTTTTACTATTTTGTCGATTGACAAGCAGACAACACGGCGTTGTGCTTCCTAATTTGGTTTAAGAGTTATTCAAGCTAAGCTGTATTTCAAAGAACATGAAAACAAGTTAATCTTAAAAGCAATGGAAATTAGATAACTTGCATGTTCCGACCAACGTGATCGTCTTCAGGGAGGTCAAACCCTCACATGCTGTTATGAATCAAAGAAAAGTGGAAGAGAAACCGAGAAAGAAAAACTCAGACGGCCCCGAGCGGGAATCGAACCAACGATACGTGGTAGTTACTCTAATCACTGAGCAACGGAGGCTTACTCACTGCAAGAACCAGAACCAAAGTGCAGAAACTAGCTATCCTGTTATGACACAACGTTATCTCAAATCTAGTCAGCCGAAGGATAAAATGATACCTCCTGTTTAGGACACAACGTTATCTCAAATCTAGTCAGCCGAAGGATAAAATGATACCTCCTGTTTAGGACACAACGTTATCTCAAATCTAGTCAGCCAAGGATAAAATGATACCCTGTTTAGGATGGAAATGCCTTTTTCCTGTTTAGTACGGGAAGCTCAGAACCATATCCTGTCAAGCGGCACTTCCCAGTATAGCCAATATAAAGGAGTACATCCGTTCCTCCCCCCCCCCCCCCTCCTCTCGAGGCGTTTTCTCTTCTCGTTTATTTTCTCTCGCTCGAATTTTGCACGTGGCCAACAAAAAATCTTACCAAAATTAAACAAAACGGAAATACTAGCTACCCAAGCTAATAGTATAAGTTTTAATTCAGTTGTTCACAAGGGAAAAGCCTTCCAGTCATACGTGAGAAAACTTGATTTTCAGACTAATCTTTAGGTAGAGAACCATTTTAAACTTTTTTCTAGATCTTCAGCGTTGCAAAGAAACAAAGGAAACTAGCAAGATTTTGGTAAATGGAAACTGCTGCGTGACCCTAGACCCCTAGATTTTTGTGTATAAACTACTTGATGGAAAATTCAAAATGCTTTCTAGTTTATTTCTTAGCAAAATTAGCTATTGTACAAAGGAAATACGTAAGTTGTTTAGGTATTGTTTAAGTATCAAGTTTTAAACTAGGCAACGTGCAAATCAAATATCAGAGGGTCTGTCAGCTTTTCCGTACTTAACTAAAGCATGTAGAAATGTTTTGGATTGTGCGAAAGCTGGCTGGTCAGGAGGCCAAAGCTTTGTATTTGTTTTCGAAATGGATAAGACAGTAACAGGATCGCTAGATTTCTGAAACCAAAATTCTCTTGCATGCACAAAGGGTACCTGTACAAGAGGCAATTTGGATGTGATTGTTTTCCATTCCATGAAATCTAATATTTTATGATGTGTGTCTTTTTTGCAACAGAGAGGCGAGTTTGCGAGGTTGTTCCCACACCACCAAAGTGTCTTGGTAGCGGTGAAAACGCGTGTGAGTACAACGCCGATTGTTCCACAGGAACGAGGTGCTGTTCGGATGGCTGCAACTTGTCATGTAAAGTGCCAGTAAAATCGAGTAAGTATCCCTTCAAAATTAAGAAAATATATGCTTCATAGCTGTTGTCCCGAGACAAATAGTGTAAAAATGATTCGGAAGTCTATGGCATTGAATTTAAAACACATGGTAACACAAGTAACTTCGCCACTGATACTGACTAATACCGACACTAAAATACAATACATTATCAAAGTTTCAATCTCGAATATTGCGATTCGCGCGTTCTGATTTGTTCATTCAATCCCGGTTATCAGCTCATATTCGGAGTTCACCATATATGGAAACTGACTGTAGTGTTTGCAAAGCCAAAAAATAGATTCTGAATAAAATTTAGCTGTTATTTTTAAGTATGGAAGAGTTTGGAAAACTAAATAAATTTAATAAAACAATTATTCCATTCGCGCTTGTTGGATATGAGATGATTAATAGCCAACTCGGCGCTACGCGCCTCTTTGGCTATTTACCATCTCATACCCAACGCGCGCTCTTGGAATAATTTTTAAGTATCCTCTATTTTGCGGGGGTAAAAACATGTTAATCCTCTGGGAATTTTCTAACACATGGACCTAAAAACTGACATAGATACTGCAACTGTCAATGAAACTGAACCTGACACTTACAATACCATTGACGCACACACTGATATAGTTAATTATGAAAATTGACAGTGACAGTGACAGTGATACTGACACTGAGATTGACATTGAAATTAAGACACTGATACTGATACGGATAATGACAATGACACTGAAGTTAACATCGATAATGGTACTTATACTGACACTACACTGACATCGAAACTGACGTTGAAACTGATACTGACACTGATAATGACACCGATACTGATACTGATTCTGACGCTGATACTCACACTGATACTGATATTGACACTGATACTGATACTGACACTGATTCTGATACTGACACTGATACTGACACTGACACTGGCACTGACACTGATACTGATACTGACACCGATACTGATACTGACACTGATTCTGATACTGACACTGATACTGTTACTGTTACTGTTACTGACACTGACACTGATACGAATAACGACACCGATACTAATACTGATAATGTTACTGTTACTGTTACTGACACTGGCAATGGCACTAATACTGATACTGACACTGATACTAATACTGATACTGACACTAACACTGATACTGATACGAATAACGACACCGATACTAATACTGATACTGTTACTGACACTGACGCTGACATTGAAACTGATGTTGACACTGACACTGAAACTGATACGAATAACGAAACCGATACTGATACTGATCCTGATACTGATCATGACACCGATCCTGATACTGATCCTGACACTGATACTGATACTGTTACTGACACTGACAATGACACTGACACTGATACTGATACTGACACTGATACTGATATTGATACTGATACTGACGCTGATACTGATATTGATACTGATACTGACGCTGATACTGACACTGATACTGATATTGATACTGACACTGATACCGATACTGATACTGACACTGATACTGACACTGATACTGACGTTTGCATTAACATTTACACTAACCCCGATATTGATAATAAAATATCTGTTGACATCAACAATGACAATTGTGCTTAAGCCTGTAGTTACATATGCGTTTACGCTGTTCACGAAGTTAGTAATTTTTGTTTACCGATATTTATAGTATTAATGTTTCAATTAGGTTTAATCTCCCTGTGGAATGTGTTATTGAATCAGGGCTGTATATCAATATTTGCTGAATATCTGCCCAAGAGTTCCAAAAGCACTCTAACTTATCACCAGTTTTCCAAAGTGTTTTTATATTTTCTTTTATAGCTGTATGCCCTGTCCCCATTGACTTGGGTTTGATTGTTGATGGTTCCGGAAGTATTTCAGATCCAAACTGGGAGAAAATGAAGACATTCCTGAAAGAACTTGCAGGTGCTTTTGAAATATCGGAGAAAGGTACCCACGTTTCAGCACTTGTGTACGATACATTGCCGCAAATGGCTTTCAAATTCAACACGTTTCCCGGCGCAAATGAAAATCCGAACAACATAGAGAGAGCGTTCAACAATCTTACTCGGGGTTATGGTTATACGTTTATCGACAAAGCACTAAACCTGACCGACAAGGAAATGTTTACAGAAGAAAGTGGGATGCGAAGAGATGTTAAGAGGGTAGGCAAACACATAGTTATTAAGAATCGTACTGTTGCCTCATAACAATGCAAAACAGTAATCAAAGACTCTGAGAGCAACCTCGTAGATGAATTATGTTTTACAACAAATTCCTTGACAATTTGCTGGTGACCCCAGCTTACCATGATCATTTGTTATTTACAAAAATATTCCAACCTTCAACTTTCGGACATTTAACTTCGGACTAAAAAAAATAGGGCGTTTCAACCAAATAAATTTCGGACAAATGACGACACTAAATTTACTTTAAAAATATTTTTTAAAACTAATCAAAAAACTCAATTGGTTTACAAACAACAGGACACTGTTGCCTTTAATTAAAGCACTCTACTGAATAGTTGTGCCTTCTCATTCGGACTCTACGCTTGATCAAACGCAATTCAATACTTTTATTAAAAGAGGATAGGTAGAAAGCTAAACTTAACTGCAAGCTGGTTAACCCAGTCCGTAAGACGCCAATCCGTGCTGTTGGTGGCCCAGGTTTAGTTTCGAATCCGTGGGGGAGCGAATCGACTGTGATACCGGACTTTCACTTAAAAGTTCTTAAAATAACTGAAGAGAAGGTGCTGCTTTTGCTCTAACATCTGCAAATGGTTAGACACTCGCGTCTTCTTGAATAAGGATGTTAAACCGTAGGCACTCGGAGTAAACAATTGGATTGTAAAACCGAGTTCTTGGGTTCTCTGACTATCCAAGAGTAGTGAAGCTAAATTAAAAAAAATTGTATTCTGAAATTTTTTTGGAAATGTAAATTTTTGGACCATTTTTTTTGTCCCTAAACTAAGTAGCCCAATTATTTTTGCAATTTTTAAAGGTACGAATGTGAATAGGGCAGGAATTAGTACATGCAAGGACAGACCAATTGATACGGAGTACCATTTTTTAAAGAATTGAAGGGTTGGTCGGTCAGGAAAAAATTCCTTTAAAAAATAATGGTGCGTGGTTCACAAAATATTTATTTTTCAGCTAACTGTCTTCGTCAAATATACTTAGATTATTCTGTTAAAACAATTTGACACTTAAATAAAAACAACACCAAGTAGGTCGCTTGAATTGTTTTCAAATATATTATATCTGGCTACTTCTGAAATGTGAAACAACCAGCAAACTAGGAAACAGTTGAAATAATAATATAAAATAATAATAATAATATAAAATTATAATATAAAATAATAATAATATAAAATTGAAATAACAGAATAAACTTTATCTTATAGTTGTAGGCAAAAGAATAATATTAAACTTTACCAAGAACTATGAATCACTTGCCTCGTGTAAAACTAAAATCCTTCAATCTCGAGGGCTCAAAATTCCAAATATTTGCACGCGGCAAAAATTTGTGACGTATTCAAATAAGGAAACATTTAATGAAGTTTTGAGTTTGAGGCACAAATGTTAAAAAGACCGCTTACTGGGGACACATCTTGGACACACAGGCCCTTGAAAGACACTGAATCTATACCTGACACTTACTCTGGGCTGACTCTTAAATCGACAATGGCACTGAATCTTTACGTGGCACTGACATTGACTTTAACACTGATTCTGACACTTGCACTGGCACTAGCACTGTCACACTGTCTTTGGAACTGGTACTGTTTTTAGCAATGGCAGTGGCACTTTCTCAGGCATTAAAACTGTTGTGGACACTGATACCGACTCTGTCAGTGACATTGACATTGTCTCTAACACTAACACTGTCTTTGGTACAGATTCTATCTCCTGCCTCTTTCTCTCTACATGGAATTGACACTTTCTTTGCGAAGATACTGACACTGTCTTTTGCGTTTGGACTGAAAATGATTGTATGATACTGACAATGACTCTAGCACCAAAAATAATGCAGGCTTGGTACTAATACTGGCACTACCTTTTGACACTACTTACTCCTGTACCTGACACTTGCACTGGCATTGGTATTGCCGCTGAAACTGACAATTTCTTTACGCTGACACAGAGATTGACTCTGTCACTGACACTGGTATGTCTCTGACATTGTTACTGTCTTTTGCACTGGCGCCAACACTGACTTTGGCACTAACACTGGCACTGTCAGTGACACTGGTATTGTCTTTGACTGGTACTGGTACTGGTACTGGCACAAATACTGGCACTGGTACTGGTATTGGTACTAGCACTGGCACTGGTACTAGTACTGGTACTGGTACTGGTACAGGCACTGGCACTGGTACTGGCATAGGCACAGGCACTGGTACTGGTACTGGCACAGGCACTGGCACTGATACTGGTACTGGCACTGGCACTGGCACTGGCACTGGTACTGGTACTGGTATTGGTACTAGCATTGGCACTGGTACTGGTACTGGTACTAGCACTGGTACTAGCACTGGCACTGGTACTGGTACTGGCACTGGCACTGGCACTGGTACTGGTACTGGTACTGGTACTAGTACTGGTACTGATACTGGCACTGGCACTGGTACTGGTACTGGTACTGGTACTGGCACTGGCACTGGCACTGGCACAGGTACTAGCACTGGTACTGGTACTGGTACTAGCACTGGCACTGGCACTGGTACTGGCACTGGTACTGGTACTAGTACTGGTACTGATACTGGTTCTGGTATTGGTACTAGCATTGGCACTGGTACTGGTACTGATACTGGTACTGGCACTGGCACTGGCACTGGCACTGGCACAGGTACTAGCACTAGCACTGGCACTGGTACTGGTACTGGCACTGGCACTGGCACTGGAAGTGGTACACAGGTCAGATTTTTCAAAGAGCAACAATTTCCAAATATTACTTGCTTTACCTGCGCCCATCAAGAATTCCTGATCAAAATCGAGCTATCGTTGGAATAACTTTCTACTTCATGAAACGACAAACTGGTCAGCGATGAAGAACAGATTCATTTCTCCGTGAAGAGATTGTCAAAGTCGCCAGTGCAAAGCTTGGGTTTTCGATTTTACAGAAATCGTGTTTAAGAATAAATGAACGTCTGTACAAAGTAGCCAAAAATTTCAATCAGCAAGCCCTACTTTTCAGAAAAGATACAACAGAAAAGGACTTGGTTTAAAACACTCAACTTTTAATACGAGCGAGTCCTGTCTGAAAAACAACATTCCTAAAACGTATCAATATATCTTTTCTTGCAGATAGCGATAGTAATTACTGACGGACAACAGACGAAAAACCAAGGAGAGTTCACTCCACTGTCAGAAGCCGTTAAGCCCTTGATAAAGAAAGGCGTCGAATTGTTCTCGGTCGGCGTTGGAAGCGACGTCGATTTTACTGATCTGATAGGAATAGCTGGTGGTAATTTTGATAGAGTTTTTCTTGCGACAGATTTTGACGAGTTGAAGGCTGTTACGTCCGAGATTACTAGCAAACAGTGCAAAGGTATAATGTTAATTTCATAAATCTTTGGTGTTTTATCTATCTTTAAAATTTGATCCCACAGAAAAAGAGCACAAGCTTGGGTAACATTTCCTTACCCTAGGTTTTGGCTGCTTTTTGTACTTTTTTTAGATGATAAATCTTTGACTTCATTCAACCGCCGCCTGGTTAGCCCAGTTGGTAAGGCGCCAGTCTTTCGTGCGGGAGGCCCGGGTTCGGTTCCCGGTGCCGGACCTTCACTCAGGGTCTTAAAATAAGTGAGGAGAAGCTGCTGCTTTTGCTTTAATACCTGCAAGCGGTTAAACCTTCGCGTCTTATCGGATAAGAACGTTAAACCGTAGGTACAAGTTGGTCACCCGTGACTCAAACTTGAGTCAAAATGTTACAAAACCAAAGTTTTAAGCGAGGAAAATTGAAAGTTTTGCCTGTTATTCTCTTATCTAGTGTTTCCTATAATATTACTTCTAGGATGAACAAAACCCAATAAATCATATTTGGATTTCGACGAATCATTACAGCTCTTAAACGAAGAGTCAAACAGCTCGGGTTTTAGCAACCTTGAAACTCAATTCCTGTGCATAAGATATCCTTTAATACACAATAATGACCAATCGTGGAGCCGACAGCGTGCAGCTATTCTTCTGAAGAAAACAACTGTCGTTGCCTTATGGTCTCAAAACCAAATTAAATTGGAAAAGGCAGAAATGAACACGAAAATGTCAGATAATCACAGAACTACACATGAAAAAGCAACTGCGCCGAAATTTATCCATTTCAAACGAATCTGATATCCCTTATAAGGGCTACGTGCAACTTAATTGGATTAGAAATAGTAGATGTGAGACAATATTTACCTCCGAAATGTAGATAATGACACCCAAACAAAGTAGTCGCTTCGCGTCCATTTCGGATCACGATACTGAAAAAGTTTACTATAAAAGCACGGGAAATTTAAAACAGCCAAAGAATTTTACTGTTTTACGCTATCTACAACATTTTGTAATTGACAAGCTGTCAAAACACGTTTGTTGCATAAGTTAGGCTGCTCTCGCGTGAGTCTCGCCAAGCAGTGATTCAAGTGGAAAAGTCTTTTTTTCCCCTTTAAAAATCTATCTTTTTCTTGAAAGGAACAGTTGCTTCGCTGGTATATATTAAAACACTTCTTCTACTTCAATTTCGTTTGATAGTGGCTTTATGAATATCTACCTCGCGCCTTCGGCGCTAAGTAGATATTCTGCCACTATCCACCTCAATTGAAATAGAATAAATGTTAGAATTTCCCCACGTATATCGTGTGGGCTCCTCTCACTTCTCTGATATACTTATTTTTTTCCCTCAAAAATCTACCTCAGACAATTGTGTAGCATCCAAAGTCCTACTTGTTTAATCACTGGACGGTTTTATGTTTGGACGCTAACAATCCCTTCGCATCAAACTTTTAGAATCGTCAGCAAAACTAAGTCGTTTCGAATCGGTTTCTAGAAGTAAAAACGATTTTCAAAGTACTCGATTTTTAATGAAAGTATATCGGGCGTCGATGTTCTAACTAAAATGAAAATTTCTTCTTTTCAAGATATTGTTTTTTGTTATGACGTTTGGTTTGTAAGTTTATAAATCGATTTGAGATCAATGTTGTTATTGTTCATCTTAAATCAACATGTTCTTCTCTGTTTTTAGGCTGTCCTGAGAAGTTGGACCTCATTTTTGGTGTTCCAACTTCAACGTCGATGTCCAGTTCCGATTTTGAAGAGATGAAGTCCTTCCTTAAGGATAGCATGCGCTACATTGAAGTGGGACCTAACAAAGTGCACGTTAGCTTTGTCCAATACTCCGACACAGCAGAACAAACCGTAAAACTCGATCAACTATACAGGCGTAAAGCAATCGAGGACTACATAGACAACAGCGTTCAACAGAGTGGAACTGGGTACAACCTGGCTGATGCTATGAACAGGGCCTCGGATAACGGCTTTACCATATTTGGAGGAACAAGACCAAGTCTTCCAAAAGTTATGATTCTACTTGCACCGCAATCAACTAGCAGAGAAGGAGAAGTACTGCAAGCCGCGGCCAAATTAAAAAGTACTGGGGCCAAGCTCATAACCGTTGGCATAGGATCTGATGCCCGCAACATCTTAAGCTCAATAAGTTCGCAGCCGAAAAGGAAATTTCACTACCAGGCCACTGATGTAATCGGTATAAACGACTTCACAAATGACATCGTCAACACTGCATGTAACTGTAAGTAGTATCTTTTAAAACAAACTATCAATACCCGAACTTTACACTTAGTTTTAACTGGAAGCAGGTGCAATAGAGGGGAAAGAGGGGGAATCGTGAAAGATTTTGGAAAATTAAGAGGAGGTCAGACACTATCTTTAAAACTACCATGTTATCTTCGTGTTTCAAAAGCTTATACGGCAATTAACAAAGAAGAAAAGCGAGATCTTCTAAGTCATCACTTTGCTGGCTCGAGTAATAAAAAAATAGTAAGTTTTGATTATAGAAAGTAAACTTTTGTTTAGAAACTATAGTAAGTAAAACTGAATTTAAGCCTAAAAAAATCCTACGCTATTACGACGTTTCGGCCGTCTCACACAGCCTTCTACAGGTTTCTGCCGGGTCAGCTTGGAACAACGAATGTTTCACGGCATCTTTGCCTAGTTCAAGCCTTACAACACCCTAGTACAGAAACTTGTAAATGAGAAAGAAAAGCCCGACAAAGAGAAAACTTCTCATGTCGTATAGGGAATAGGGCGTGAAGCAGAGAACTGAAGTGAAACATACGTTAGGGAAACGCAACAAGTATTGGGAATGTGAATGCTGCTACACAAAAGGCCAAGTGCAATCGAGGCACAGAACTCGGCGGTCTTCAATCATTTAAGAAGCTCGGGCCACACGTTCAGTCTAGTTCACGTGAAAGCTCTGGACAAAGAGGAAAGATTGTTACGAAGTGGTATCAAGGAGGCCGTGTGGAAAAGAGTTTAGGGCCTTCGCTAAACAAGGAAGGTGGTTTGCTGTTTGTGCAAGCTGACCCGGCAGAAACCTGAAGAAGGCCGTTTGAGACGGCCGATTCCAGTAAGCGATTTAATTTCAGTTATATGTACTACCGACTCAAAATCAACTAAACTAAGCCATGGATATTGCGAGATATGGGAGCCAATCAGAGCGCGCGAAAATGGGTATTGGTTGCTTTGGTAAATACTAATACGGTTTATTTAATATCTTAGCCATGTTTCAAATCTGCAATTTAAGAGCATGAGACAAAAAGGGTGTGCGCTCAGTTGCAAAACTTGAGAAGAAATTCCGGCGTTTACTTCAAATTGATCAGTGATGTCTTCATCAAACTTTTTCAGCAAAATATGAAAAATGTCCTCGACTGGAAGTACCAAAAGACGATTGTGCAAATCCAGACGAAGACGAATGTTCTGTAGATCGTAACTGCAAGGTCGCGGGTCAAACTTGTTGTCAAGGTTCCGGTGCATCCTGCAGGCGCACATGCGTAATCAGTAAAAAGAGTAAGTATCTAACCAGCAATGTGTTTACGTACCATTTACCTGCTGGTGAGAGTAACAAGTTGCTAGCTTAGAACTTATAACAAATTCTCTCATGTATGTAGATATCTCTAATACTGAGAGGGCTAGCAACGATTATAATGTACAGTCTGCGAAAGTGGCGTGGTACCTTCGCTGATAAGGTTGCTGGCATAGAAACTGTTGTGGTCGCCTTGTTTGCATGACCGCTGAACCAGTACTTGCTACATAATGAAATGCATTTTAAATTTAGGTACAATTTTCCTGTTTCAGAAGATCAGTTTAAGGGTGGTTGCTTGTAAAATAGGAATTTGCTTGTTTGATATTCTTTTGCTTTTACAGATTGCTTAATTACAATGGATGTTGGGATCATGATGGACACCTCCGAGGCTGTGACAAGCAGTGACTTTACAGAGATGAAAACGTTTGCAAAAAATCTCATTCATCAACTGGCAGATTCCGAAAACGATATCATGATTGGTCTAATGCAGTATGATGGCCAAGCTAGAGTGCTAAAAGATTTTAACGGTATCCAGTCGGCAGCAGAGCTTACCCAGGCAGTTGACAGCATGGCTAAGGGGACTACCCCACAGCGTCGAATAGATCTTGCATTGAAAGCTGCTAGAAAGGATCTTTTTAGTATTAAGGGAGGTATGCGACAAGGGCATCCTCGTCAGCTCATTGTTGTAACATCAGGAAGACCTCCCCCAGGTTCGGAGAGTATTCAGTCCGCAGCTCAGGGCTTGGATGAAATTGGGGTTGACCGTTTTGCAGTTGGCATCAGACAGAGCGTTGGCGTTCCGTTTTTGACATCACTAGCAACAGCCAATAACTACGTTTTCAAGGCTAACCGCCCGGCACGGCTTCCGGGCATGGTATCGGCGATTCGAGAAGCAATGTGCCAAGGTAAGCTTTAAAATACCTTATGTGAAGATGTTCGCGTCATTTTTTTGTTTGCATCTTTACTGGCGCGTCCAACTACTTCAAGTGTAATGCTCTCATAGGTGGTATTGGGCAGTATAACGACGTGGTTACACGATGCAACATTGCATGCAACCCTTCGGGTAGCCACAACGGTGAAACTATTGGATGCAATGACTATGTTGCAGAAGTAGAACGGTTTCAACTTAGCGCAACGTTGCGTGCAACAATTTTAAAGGTGGCCACACGTTGCAGTTCTCCCATTACGAGTAACGTTGCTTGCAATGTTGCACCGTGTAGTCACGGTTTAAGACGTTTCACAGCAATAGTACACATCTGTTGTGTCTTAATGTCTCAAAACTAGAAAATACTGTCGAGTTTTGGTTCCTTTTTAAATTTTTATTCTCATTAAACGAACCCTTCCCTCTAAAAAGAGCATTACATATCTATTAAACACGTAAGGCATTGCTATAAAACACGTAAAGCGTATGCTGAATCACAAGCTAACGCCAGAGACGCTTTCAATTCAGTTATTTGGATTAACAATCTTTTCACCACGGTTTCTGAATCTTGTATCAAGGCAGAGCGGACTCAACACACTCATTTCTCAAAGTTTGACATTCTTCAGCGCCAAAGTTGATACTTCCTCCTCAGTCGACAATCCGGCGAAATTAAATTGCCTATGAAACGATTTTTTCTTAAGTTTGCAGCTTATCATGTCTTAAAAAGGGATTAAAGAGAAGAAACTGCAAAAATAACTTGAAATGCGACTTTTTTGTCTCTGAAAAAGAGATAAGTCTGGCACAAAAATGGTTCCAATAAAGAAGAAAGACTGGGGGTGAAATGACAAAGCAAATAGCATTTTACTGGAAATAGTACATTGACACTTTATATTGTTTTTGCACCGAACGTCGTTAAGCACCTAAGCTACGCAATAACTTCTCCCCCTTTCTCCGCTTTATTATTTATCTAGACCACCATTACTTTCAGCTTTCACAGTTTAATACGTCATAGCACGTGACGTGGTTGTTTTGGCCGCGCGCGGAAAGGTACCATTTTTGAACCGCCAAATACAATTACGATTGCAAAAAAAAGGTAACTCAAAAGGTCGAACACAACTCAAACCGAACAATTTTGAGTAAAAACGTGGTAAATCAACAAGGGCTCATAAAAAAATAATTTCGTTTCATAGGCACTTTAATAGTAAAGGGGAATCTATTAGATGGTTTATATGTTATCTCCTTCATCTTCCCCCCTTCCAGCACAATTTGCTTTACTATAGCCATCATTTGAAACCTCTATAGTACAAGCTTTACCCATTCAGCCCGCAGCCAGTGTTTCAACATTCAACTTCTCCTTACATAACTCATATAAGATGAACAACCGAGAATAAAAGGCCACCCCTCCCCTCCCCCATCTTAAAAGAGTTTTTTTTACTAAGGGAAGAGGTCAAAACAGCGGTCCACCCTAGGGACCCAATTTTGGGGGGGAGGGGGAGGGGTATTAGCCGCTACCCCCCACCTTTTTTCAAAAAAGCTGAATTTCAGGAGCAAATATCAAGGTTAATAAAATAGATATTAATAAAGTGCTTGCA
>JAOBAT010085785.1:0-18524 GCA_026413305.1 Hydrozoanthus tunicans
GACCCTGGTAAAGAACTAGTGGATGGCAGTTTTTGCAATGTTTTATAAACACTCTTTCTGTTTTAACAATTTTTTTTTCATATCAGATATTCATTCACTTACACATTTTTGGGAGGACATTATATATGCCAGCGGTTTTGGTTGTGGTTTGGGTGGACGCTGGAAACGTCAACCTGGCAGCAAAACCCCTAAAATTTGGTTCCGTACACTTTTCAACATGTCGCTTGAGTTGACAGCTTTTGTGGGAGAAGAGGTGATTTCTATTGTAAGTTATTTATTCAACTTGTTTTTCACACAAATTTTGTGATACCTACACAACTGACTTATTCCAGACCGGAGATCAACAGTATAAAGGTTAGTGGAGAACTGAACTGCGATCGACAGAGGCTGTTTCACTTTGCAAACTCAAAGCAATTTTGAAATATTTTGAGAAAAACTGAGAATACATGAATTTTAAATAAATTGAACAATTTTAAGCATTTTTTACTGAAATACTGTCACCTTGCTTTGATGATAACCCAGTACTAAAAATTTATAAATATTCATTCATCAAGTCCCTACTTAGGGCATTAGGGACTTTGTTTTATAGTAAAACAAACACATGCTGCCATGCTTAAAGCTTCATCTTCTCAAACTCAGTTGGCAGTCAAGTCCATGAGCTTTACTCAATGGTAAGAATAAACCTTGCAAGAATTACAAAAAACTGCAGTTTTTGCATTTTTCCCAATTGGGTGCATTTCCAGACATATCTTGTTTGATTAATTCCCAATTTCTTATTATACATTGACATGTTTTGTATGAGCTGCATTAGAAGAATTTAGATGTCAATTTATCATTACGGGACTGAAAGGACTACCCAGTTTGTAAAGATTCTCTTAAATAAAGTCTCCCCAGGAATTCACATCTATAGGGAAGGTTTGACACCTCTCATTTTAATAAGACAATCATTATTTTAATTAATAAGACAACTTATCTCATACAATACAATACCTGGTTTTTGTCTCAGTGCTAAGGTAAATATTGGTTTTACACATTACCAATGAGTTTCTTCAGGCACACAGCTGTCAGACTATCCTAAAATTGCGCCACCCCATCTTCTCCACCACAAACAATCCTGCTACCACATCATTTTGCAGCATAAGAGAACCTACAATGAAACATAAACAATTATTTTTCTTATAGAAAGGATAACTGTGAAAATGTCCTGAACAATAATTTAACTGTATGACACATAATTATATTATATGATGGGGTAAGAGTTTCCAAAATGATTTATTAGGAAGTAGTTTGGAACAAAAGATTTGGCAGCTATAGACAGCTATTCCAGCTTTATTGGGCCTTAATCGTAATAGCGTAATTGTATAGCACAAACAAACAGGCTCGGATTTATAAAGCAGGACAGATGATGCTTATTTGCAATCCACTGGTTCTATCCATTTCATTTAATGAAAAAGTATTTTGTGAAAATTAGTTGTTGAGTTATAAAATGAATAAAACCCACCCAGCATAAAGGTATACACCCAGTACTGAACGCCTTGGATGACACATGATCAGTCCTGTGAACTTCATACTTCCCCCAAAACTGGGTCTTCATTTGGGCAATCTATCTGCTGCATTGGACTTAATATTCTTTGTGCAAACATTTTTAAAAGGTAATTTTTCAGCACAAGACATTTCAGTTAACAATTCAGACTTTTTTTATAGTACATTACTGCATACAGCTTTCAGTGTTTTGCCTAGCTATCTAATCACTTTCAAACCGTCGATCCTCTCAAGTACACACACGCACACCGACAAAATCTGTTCACTTTTTACCTGAAGTAGTTACTTCTAGAAAATTAACAGAATGTGATCAGTCCCCGCTCTTTCATCTTCTGTTCAAGTCTGTCAAATCACCCGCGGTTTGTTGAGAAGTATCAGTCCTGTTGTTAGTGCGCTATCGTCCGGGTCTCTTGCAAAATCAAGAAAAATTACATCACAGCCCTGAAGAAGCCTTTTGCCTGAATACTTCGCTTGCTTCGAGACTGCACGAAAACCCAGTCATGTCTGGCAAACTTGTAGGGTCTTTTCCAGCGAAATAGCATCTAAGTGACTATGAGTTGATCCATCCATACAGGACGGTGTGAAGTAAGGTCGACGTTGTACTTTTCATCAAATCATTTAAAAATTCCTTCCCGCGAAACCTCGTTCCCATGTTGGGCTCTAGCCCAGGCCCTTTCTGTTTGCACGGACGGTAGGTTACACAGGCTTTTGGCCCTGTGTACGTGTGACTATTTTTAAATTGCGTTTTCCAAATAGGAAATCGAATGGAAAACGTCAAGATTTTTAAGAAGTAATATATAACAAGAAAATCCAGGAAATTCCTGGTTGACAGTGTATCAGTTTCGGATTATTCTTGGCAAATCGAATTCTCTATTTTCCGCTCCGGTCTGAAAAAAAAAACGATATTATTTCTGAACTGAAAACTCCAGGCGCGCAAACTAATAGTTTGCCCACATAGAATCCGGAAAACGCGAGTAAACTTCAAGTTGTACGCAGATTGAAAACACGAATATTTGAACAGGGACTGAGAAGGTTTAGGGGGTGGGCAAGGGGCCAAGGGGGTAGGGGTATCCGGGAACAGGGTACAGGAAGCGAGATATCGAAAGCGGAATGCGGAAAATCGAAGAGCGGGATGAAGGATATCAAAGGGTGGGAGTTTGGAAGTGTTGCATCGGAAGACAAAGAGGCTCTCGTCCAATCAGATTAAACACATTTTTCTCTGCATATTAACATCTTTGTAATGGCACACTTTTGTGATTGTAGTTGCTTTCTTTTGAGCTTTCCGAGAAGATCGCGGTAGGCAAATGTGGGAGGACTGGGTTTGCGCGGCTTCCCTCGGGTTTGTTCGTTTTTTCTGATGTTGCCATAGGCACATTTAGTACAGGGACTGGTTAGGGAGGCCGGCAAAACTCAAAAGGGAAATACAAAGAATAGAGAAAAGTGCTTTGTATTAAGTTGAACGAACCGTGATCTGCACGTTCTTTGTTTCAGGTGTTAGTGAGAATATTTTGATTGGCTTGTATGAATAATCATAGACCTATTTCCTTTCTGTCTGTGTTAAACAAAATATTGGAGAATCTTATGTATAAGAGAATGATCAGGCTTATTGATAGATACAATATGATACGATAAACAATTTGGTTTCCGCGAGCAACACTCTATCAAGCATGCTACTTTTCTTATTGCTGAGGACTCTTGTGGAGTCTTCTTAAAATTTTTCAAGCATTTGATACAATTTATCTTCTAAATTTATTAGAAAACTTTCATACTATGGAATTCGCGGTATTGCAAAAGAATGGTTTATTTCCTATTTATCAAACAGAAGACGATTTGTGTCAGTTGGCAATGCAAAGTCTAAACTTAATGTCACTCATATAGTTCCCCAGGGGTCAGTCCTTAGGCCCGTTATTATTTCTACTGTATGTCAACGATTTTTATGAATGTAGCAATACATTTGATTTCCATATTTTTGCTGATGACACAAATTTGTTCTATTCAAATAGTTATTTGCGAAAGTTAGAATCACTGGTCAATGAAATCATCTGCCATGTTGTGCTGTCGAAATTTGTAATAGCGTATAAATTTGTATGCCCGTGACATTTTGTAATGGCTCTTGTCGTAATTTGTGTTACCTGTCGCAAATTGAAATAGGAGTTGTCGCAATTTGTAATAGCGCTCCTTTTCGCATTTTGCAATAATTTGAGCTGTCGCAATTTGTAACAGCTCTTGTCGTAATTTGTAATAACTGTTGCAAATATTGCAAAAGGAGTTGTCGCAATTTGTAATAGTGCACCTGTCGCTTTTTGCCATAGTGAGAGCTGTCGCAATTTGTATTAGCTCATTGTCGCAATTTGTAATAAATTTTTCAAAGTAGATAATTGGCATGTTAAGGGTCTTTCTGATCTATGTCATAAGTTTAAGACAATAAGAAAAATAAACTTTTTTCAAATATGAGATATGTACACGAGCAGTTTGTGGGTTTTATAGCGTCAAAACAGACCAAAAGAACAAAACTGACATTTACAACTAAGAGCTCCAGTCCGCTGCCATTGTTATGTTAATTATTTTGACAAACACTTTCGAGCATTAGCTGATCTTCAGATTACTGCCTTCTTTACTTACCTGAAGATTATCGAAATCGTTTTTATTTTCTAAAATTGTAAGGTTTTACGTTTTACAAATAGTTGTAAACCTGGCGAGTTACGAGTGTCTAAGCAATATATGACCCAAAGTCTACTGTCGGAAAATAATATTTTTGGACAAAATACCTTTTTTTAAATTTTGTTTTCAGTTTAGCATACATTTTCCTGTCTATTTCTGCTCAGGAAGAACTCCAGCATTTGCAGTTTTGATATGGTTGCTTGGTATGACGAAACTTTTCTTTAATGTATCTAGCCACAAGAAATTATAGTTTTTGCACTCACAAACGCAAGCAGGATTTATGTATCCATCACAGTAATTTGTAAATTGTAATTGTATGTCAAAGTAACTTGTATGTAAAAAATAGTCTTCGACGAAATAATTGAAAATCCTCAGAAAATCGCGAGTTCAGCTGCTTTTGTTTGTTTCTGCTTGTATAATCTTATGAAAAAATATATGGCTTCTGCAACCGACGCTTGAGTATGCGACCCCAGCGTGGTCGCCTCACACAAAAGAGGACATTAATAGCATCGAGTCAGTCCAGTGAAATGCGGCCCGCTTTGTGTGTGAGGATTATCGCCGCACGAGCAGTGTCACCGAAATGCTCGAGTCTTTTCATTGGCCCCTGCTTCAAGATCGCCGAGGGAACAAGGATATGTAAATGTTTTATCAGATCGAGAAGGGTATGGTCAATATATCCTTCCCTGTGGAGTTAATTAAGAGACACACGAACACGCGGGGCCACGGGCAGAGATATATTCAGATTGGGGGTTCAATAAACGCATATCAACACTCATTTTTTGTAAGAACTGTATCAAAATAGAACGCCCTTCCGGCAGTTGCCGTTAAAGCTATTTCATTAGCCACCTTTAAAAATGAAATAAGCACATGTCAATAAGATCGTAGCACCGGCCCCTCCATTGCAAGATTAGTACAATGTACTATATAAAAGCAATTATCATAATTAAATAAGCCCATGGACAAGCTGATGTAATATTCTTAGACTTCTCTAAGGCGTTCGACTCGGTTCCCCATGAACGGTTGTTGCTCAAGGCCATCACTACGGCATCCGCGGGAAAACACACACCTGGCTGTGCAGCTTTCTTGAAAATCGAAGACAGCGCGTAGTCGTAAATGGTTCATCGTCAAACTGGTCAGCAGTTCTATCTGGAGTCCCACAGGGCACCGTTCTAGGTCCAACACTGTTCCTTAAATAAGCAACCTTCCGGGAAAACGAAAAACAACATACTGAGAAATTTAATTAGTCACATGACTTTAATGTCATTATTGCTGCATGTATGTACATTTCGCATTTGAAAATGTTCAGTTATGTAAAGCTTCCAAAATATTCCAGAAAGATCTACTACCTGTGAACATGCCTAAATTTGTTTTCAAAGGATTGTTACAAGTTGCGACAATGAGCTATTACAATTTGCGACAGCCCTCATTGTTACAAATTGCGACGCTATTAGAAATTGCGACAGTACACATGTGCGGAATCGGGTAGTTAGAAATAAGCTCTCACTTTATGTTGACAAATCTACTTTTGTTCTATTTCATCCTCCTCAACTCAAAAAGCTCATAATTATGCAGTTAGACTGCATATTGGTGATACATATCTTAAGAAAGAAAAGTATATCAAATATCTAAGGAGTTTACATCGATTCTCGACTGATCTGGAAATATCAGGTTCTTCGTATCTAAAAAAATCGTTGTGTAGTTATTAACTATCTCCAAAGTCAGACATTATGTATCTATATCAGTTCTTAAAATGTTGTTTTATACGTTAGTATATCCCTACAAATTTGTTTATTTGGGAAAAAAGTTGTTGATAAATCCAACAGTTGTTTAAATTTACATCGAAATACTTTCAGAACAATTTTTTTGTGTGTTCTGGGGGAACAGCTGCATCATTTGTTTTTAAAAGTTTAGCTTCGCTCACATGTTTCGGAAATTGCGACGTCATGTTGTTTCTTGACCTTAAGTCATCCTACCCGTGAGTATAGACATACCGACTTTTTCCATTGTTTCATTTTTGTTTAAAGGAATAGCAGAATCGTTTATTTCGTAAATTTCCTCTTCCGAGACTGTCGCGAAACGTGTCGCCATTTTTGACAGCTTCTTCAAAACAGTAAATAGTCATTGATATCTTAGAACCAATCAAAGCGCGCGAAAACATTACTCGCTGGTTCACTCCATTCAGATGCTAACAGTGTTTATTTTCCGTATTAAATCTACGGTATCACCGTATGGAGCGGACCTACGCCTACAAAGTAGGCCTGATGAAATATGTTTTGTGTGTTGTCTGTAGAACTGAAACATAAAAGAGTTTTTACTGATTCTTACTTGTCTGATAGGGCAACGAATTAGTCAGTGGTTCTGAGAGTGTGTTCTGGTTGCAATCAGCTCTGAAAAAGATCCAAAATTAAAGAACTGACTTAACTTTTTGTTTGCAGAGCTAGCTAGTTTTTTTTCTTTCGACCCATTCCATTATTATGACATTCTACCCCCCTCTTGAGTTTTTAAAAAAGATTTTTCTGGCAACTCACAAAGAACTGCGAACAATGTATAAAGAACTACTAATCTGACTGACTCTTCTCCTATTTTAAATGCTACCCGCTCTTTTGTGAGTTTCCTTCAACCAGTAGCTATGACATGCAATCACGTTTTAAAAACCGTTTGAAACTATTCGCCATATTTTGTTTTCCAAAGAAAGCTTTCCGAAGTTCAAACTGGATTTCCCTACAAGCACCTGTTAATTGAAACAAAGTTTTAAAATGTTTAAATAATTTTCAAGCTGTTATGAATAATTTATTTGCAAAAGTAAAAGTTATTTTTTATCGTCGATTCTATTGTAACTTCTTCTAAAAGCATTGGCTTAGATGTGGTTGGATTTATCATCACACATCGCATTGCAAAGTCTTTGTTAATGTATCTACTCTTGCCAACAGGACCGGAGTTTGAGTGCACACAAACGTTAGTTGTTTTCTAACAGTCAGGGGCGTTTTGTACTTCTTTTTAGTTAAAAGGTCAATAACAAAAACCCTACAAAGACCTATAAATAGTATATGAATTCACTGCGTGGGCAAGTTTTCTTGCAAAACTTTCAACTTTTTAGCAGGTGAACCGTTGAAGGTATATATAACAACACTGGGGTTCAGCGTGTATTCACAAAATTATCTTCCCTTTCATAATCTATCTAAGGTAGGTAATACTTCAGCCCTTTTTGTTCGGGAAATTTGATGATAATGGAAATTAAGACAAATTCTAATCTTGTAATCAAACCTATATATCATACATACAGTGATGTCTGCTATGAAAGCAATTATCTCTACCCCTGATTTTCGATTCTATTGTTGTGAAAGACTCGATCTTGTTTACGAATTGCCAGGCTTTACCTAAAATGGTTGATTTGTATTTTACTGTTCAAGATCTAGAATGATGAAGCACAAGACACAAGCCAAAGAAAGAAATATAAATTTGTGTTAACTTAATTTTCTGTTTTCATAGCTGTCATTATAACTCAGGGTCGAGGGAAACTAATCAAATTTTCTATTCTTGAAATTGGCAAAATCTTCATAACTGACATTTTTGGCATTTACTGCTCTCTGTCGGAGCCGAATCCGTCTCATTTCGTATTTTTCTATAAGTAACATTAACTTTCTGTCATAGCAAGTTCCCCTTAATAAATGTAAGATATTAACCGAGCCGAGAAGCAGCGAGGTAAATGTCTATCGCTAGGCACCGACACTGACGGGATAGTTGTTTTTTTTATTAAACTACCAGGTGAAATAGCACTTTTTAAAATAGTTTATTTCAAAAATTTTAAAAAAAATCCCGAATCGAGGTGAGAAACTTCTTTGTATAATGTCTGCCATATTTTTTCTTGCCGACTGACACGCAAAATTTCTCAAGGCACTTGTTCAGTTCAACGGGAGTCATTTTCTAAATAGCTTTCACAACTGAATTCTTTTTTTTGTTTTTCAAAATAATGGTGCAAAATGTATTTCCTTTGGTTAAAATTTTCAATATTTTTTGTGTTTACATGGCTATGTATGAACAGAAAAGTTTGTAAACAAACTTAAAATGTCGAAAGCCGGCTGGTAAACAAAACGCAAAAAGCTGTGCTGTTGATATTAAGCGAAGAAAAGTTACAATTACCAATCAGATCGCGCGATTGAATTATCACACACCGAATATCCTGCGCTGATCACCTCCGTCACTCTCCCGTGAAAAAACGGCCTCCCGTTTTGCTTCAGTTTGGGAAGAAGAAATTTTTAAACAAACGAAGGAGGAACCCAACAAACACAACAAAGCGAAAAATTCTAGTGTTTCAGCGTAATTTGTAATTAATATCTATCACTACCTAGCTAGATTTCGGATCGCTGACACACAAACAACCGTGGGTTTTCTCTCGTCTTTATTATACAATGTTTGCCACTCGGGGTCTCAATGCGAACTAACTTACAATGATTCTGTTTGAGGGTATATAGTAATCAGGTCTATTAATAGGTACAATGGATCTACTGATATATGTGTATACAGTTATTCCCATAATGAACTGCATAACTAGTTCTTAATATACTACACTAGGCACCTCCACTTCGGGGAATAATTATTAAATATCTCCCTGCGAAATATGATAATAACTAATTACACCGAAACGAAATTGCAAACGGAAGAAATGGCTTCGCTGCAATTGGAGCATTAAGCACAACCAAAAAACTGATTCTTCAAAATCAAAGTTAATCACGTTAAGCATGTGATTCAATTAACAAAATTTTTTTCGTTCTTACAAATCTTTCTTTTTATTGAAAGGAACTTTGTACCAGATCAGTTGCTTCGCATCGACGGCGCAGTTGCCGAGCGGTTAGCGTGTTGGACTCGTAACCAAGGGTCGCTAGTTCGAGCCCCGGTCAGACCACTGTGTTGTGTCCTTGAACAAGACACTTCACCTGACTTAGTTCGACTCAGCTGTATAAATAAGTACCAGTTCTGCTGGGGGCTAACCTGCGATGGATTAGTGTCCTGTCCAGGGGGAGTCAAAGACTCTCATCCGCTTAACACTACAGAAACCGGAGATAAGCGTATGCCCTATGAGCCACTTAGGCTCGAGAAAGGATTTAGCTAGCTGCTTCGCTGGTATATACTACAACACTTATAAATTATATTCTAATATTTCGGTTGAAATTAATATAGAAATAGAATAATTGTTAAATACATCAATTTACTCACAGAAAATTTTCTAATTTTTCCCACCTACGTCATTCAGATAATCTTCAAAGACTGATCTGATCAAACCAAACGTGTTTGCCTGTTCCTGTAGTACAGACTAATGGGAACTGACTTAAAAGTCTTGTTGATAAACTGCAAAGGTGAGCGTAAATAGCAGAAATTTTTTTGATATTATGGTAACTAACTAAAAGACAAAAGAATTATGATGGAATGATCCATAACCTAATGTCATTAACACCATCTCAAACATGCCCGGGTAGGAGAGGGAGGCGGAACGGTTTTAAAAGGATAAGAATTAATGCTCGTCGGTAAATGGAGGGACACACTCTAAAAAATAGTTCATCGCATCGGGTAGGGGAAATCAAACTGTAGAAAAAAACATGCCCGTTTTGCTTATGCACTCCCAAAATTGATAAAGAATTGATTTATCTTTTTGGTCGCAGAGCAAGCAAGAGGAAGAACGACTCGGGTTTTTTTTGCGACTCATTCCATCTTTATGACGTTCTACCCCCCCCCCCCCTCCCCTCTAGGGCTTTTAAAGATTTTTCTGGAAGTTCATAAAAAAACTGCAAACACAGTGACAAAGCTTTTATTTCTATTATTTTGGATAAAGGTGGACTTGCCGCGGTTTTTGTTCTGCTGGGACTACTGGAAACAGAGGCTGTTATTGAAATCCAAGCGCATGAAGTCGGCCGTTATCCGCAGTTGGGAGTTAACTACGCAAGCTTAGAAGCACATAAAAGCTTCAGTCTTGAACTTACATGGACGATTTTTGTTCTACTGGGAACGTTTAAAACATGTACAGGAGCTGGTGTAGAAATTCAAGCACATGGTCTGGGCAGACACCCACAGTTTGGGGTTAACTACGCCAACTTTAAAGCTCATGACAACTTCAAGCTGGAAAAACAACCGGTAATCTTATTTACTTGATTTTTTACTTTATAGTGTTTTGATATGTATGTATGAGAACGTATGTTGATAAATAGGTAGGTAGGTAGGTCGGTATGTAGGTAGGTAGGTATGTAGGTAGGTTGGTATGTAAGTAGATAAGTAGGTAGGTAGATAGGTTCGTAGATATGTAGATAGGTAGGTAGGTATGTAGGTAGGTAAATAGGTAGGTAGGTAGGTCGGTATGTAGGTATTTAGGTATGTAGGTAGATAGGTATGTAGGTAGATAAGTAGGTAGGTTCGTAGGTATGTAGATAGATAGGTACGTAGGTAGGTAGGTGGGTATGTAGGTATGTAGGTAGGTAAGTTGGTAGGTAGGTGGAAAGGTAGGTCGGTAGGTAGGTAGGTAGGTTTGTAGGTATGTAGATAGGTAGGTAAGTATGTGAGCTTAAAGTAGGAAAACGTCCTCAGCATAAACCTAAAAGAGGTTCCGCGACTGTCTTAAGGAAAACATCAAAGCACTAGAAACGGATGTAAACAACTAGAAGGAGCTGTCCCACGACAGAGTTCATTAAAGAAACGTCATTAAAGATGACATTAAGCTTTTTGGAGCGGAGCGTATTGTGAACGAAAAATCTGGGTATGTAACTCATCTCAAGTAGCATAACAGTGCTCTTAATCCTAAACTCATAGGCGAAGACCTTCCGCCAAGACCACCCGAAAACACTTATGTTATATGTGGTTAAGTCTGTAAATCAACCTCGGGTCTGAAAAGACACGTGAAAATACATAAGGATGATATTCCTCAATCAGGTCCTGTAAACTCTGTTACGGTGACTTCGATTGTATACCACATGGCCAAACCGTGGAGTTGAGCATGGGTGTTTTTCTCATGATTTTACGTTTAGCTATTATTTCTCGTCGCAAAAACCTACTTCATTTACGATTTTTTTTTCATCAGTTGTTAACAACCAACGCTGACAGCGTCAAAGGATGCGGTATGGAATGTATCAACCACGTGCGTTGTGTATCATTCAACATCAAAATTGTACCAGATAGCTACGGTCATTTTTTGTGCGAACTTCTTGCAACAGACAAATTCAAAGACTTACAGAGTTTCAGAGCAAGTAGCAAGTTTCATCATTATAGCATAGTGGTAAGTTAACCAAACTAGTTTTAACGCATTAGTCAAAGTTCACACTCCAAAGTAATTACATGCACAGTGAGAGAAATCAGACTAAACCTAAGACTTTTCTACGTACGCTAATTATGTTTATGTTTTTTTACTTCGAGATTGGTTTAAAAACTTTTATGTGCGTCGGCGAGAACCATGTTTCAGCAAATCAATCAAAAGTTGGTACACGCTCAAGTTCCCTCAACGTGAGAATCTAATGCTGATGCTTAACCAATACGGCACTGTAGAGTGGCTTAGAGCTTCACTCGATAGTAATAATAATAACAACAACAACAATAATAATAATAATAATAATAATAATAATAATAAATAATTGGCTCACTTGTCTCTATATTATCCTGCAATTGAGAATTCTTCTCGCCTCACCAGATCAGCCAGATTCGAATCTGACTAATTTAGCGAAGGGAAAAAAATTCTCGATTGCATGATAATGAGTTTTTATCGGTTTGGCAAGCTGTCAAGATGTCTCTTGATGTGAGCTGCTATATACAGCAAGTTATCTCAGTAAGAGAGAACTCATGAAATGCTCAGACATGAATCGATCTTTAAAAGTTGAGTTCTGAGTGACATGTTCCAGAGAAACATTCACATAGCATTTGTAAGATACATTAGAGTAAGTAGTTGTCTCTAGCTTCCGACGATGTAACATCTTCATGAAAACGTCCATCGTTAAAATAAGGTACTTTCCTGGCACATCTGCCTCGCGAGTTATTGTGGCTGCGCTCGCAGCGCCAATTTATTTCCTGACACTAATCATCACACGCGAAAACAATTCATGAACAGTTTTTTATCTACTTATTTAGACCCCTTGTCAGAACAAGCCCTGTAAAAATGGAGGAACGTGCATTGCTAGTTATGTAGACGACACATACAAATGTACCTGCCCACCATCATTCAGCGGCAACGATTGTGGGAACGCAAGTATGATATGTCTTGCCTTGATTGAAATGATTTACGTTTTTGTTATACGCTTACTATTATAAGAACCTTTTTTATAAAAACCACCGTCAGGCTGAAAATCGACCAATCTTAGGAACATGCAAATCTGCTAACTCATCCGATTTTTCAGCAACGTCTGTTTCATCCGATTTCTTTTTACTCAGTTTGAACTTCAAATAAAAGAAATAACAATTTCTGTGATTTTCTCCATTAACACAGACTTTCTGCTAAATTTTGTTTGATACAAATATTATACACTTAATGTATAGTCCCAGGTCCCGAGAGACTATACATTAAATGCTTTGTTATATATTTAGACTTTCCCTTAAACAATGATATAACAAAAACAAAAAAAAGAACAAAAATGGCCGGCGGGCATTAACTGCGCAATTGTATCCCGGTCGCGATACATTTGATTTTGATCAGGGGCATGTGACCAACAACCAACCAATCACAGTACTCGATTTGTCTAGTAAATGGCGGCCGTTGGCAAAAGAAACAACCCATTTTCAACAATTCGAGGTCATTTACACCATAATCGTGAAACAGTTTCATCTTTTTGATAGTAAATAAAGTCTGAAGTCTGAAGTCTTTTTAATAGTAAATGAAGTAACGGCATAAGTATATAACAAAATATCTTGAACTAATTGGTGAAATCAGTGAGTTACGTTATAAATAAAAAGATTCAAGTTGAAAGATCCGAGTCGAAACTATTCTAATATTATTTGAGCCCTACAGATATTTGGCACGATCTCCAGATTTTTCACTTTTTTTAATTTCCAGATTTTCTTTAGGTATGGGTTGGCAAGTTTGAACATGCTAAGAACGCGTCCATATGGCTGAGGATTGGCCGAGAGCTTTATTTTGCTATATCATAGCAAAAAAAGGACTGATTCATTTGATTTCTACATAGCTCTAGCGATAAAATGCTTCCAGAATCAGTAAATTTTTTCGCATTCCTTATAAAGTTTTCTTACAAAAAAGACGTCCACACCAAACAAGTATGATCACATTATGAACAGTTAAAGAACATTTTCAGAACTGAGGTTAAAATCCAAAATTATATTTAAGAACAATCAGCCATGGTCCAAAAATAAGACACGATAAGATGTTCTTAGATAAAAAAATAACAGTTTGCAGACTGGTTCATCAAAAGATAAAATAAATTTAATATAAGTAGTCACGCGTTCTTGCACACATGTGCAAGAACGCGTGACTATTTATGTGTTCATGGCGATCGTCAAGGAGGTTAAAAACGTTTTGGCGGCCTTCGAGACGCGATCACTACGACCGCATGACGTGTGCAAGTACGCGGTAACTACTGAGATTTGTTGGTTGGTTGGCCTCTTTGGGAATACGAACGTCTGTTGCTTAAGGTTACTGATAAAATCTCTTTTTCCATGTTTTGTTTCTATTTCTTTCCATTTCCAGCTGTCATACGTAGCCATAGTCCAAGTCTAACATTCTGTGTGTATATCTTTAGAGTCTGTATGTCAATTGCTTCACATTTACTGTGTCGTGACTAAAGTTCAAAGACGCCTATTGGTCAATTTTAGACGTTTACATCAGTAAAACAATACCATTTATATACTCGGTATTTCAACAACATTGAAGCAGCTACCAATTGTTTTTGCTCGACTTAAAGTCGCCCCCTATCCCCCCAGGAAAGGAGGAGGGATTACTTCCCGGAAAAATGCAAAGAATTATCTAAAAATGCCAAGGTGTTAAGAATTTTTTATATTTTTACTCTTAAATAACTTCAAGCAATATTTTTAAAAAAGGCAGGAGAAAACTAGAAAACTACCAAACTATCAATTTTGATCTCTAAGGTCTAGAGAACCCTGGCGAAGTACCCCCTCCCCTCTTCCCCATGGGATTACAGCTATTTGGGATCGTCATCTTGTCTTCTCTTTCCATTGTGTCACATGTCTACCTTTATTGTCGTAGGAACATTTTGGTTGGAGTTTCCAAGAATGACAAAGAACTTTACACAAATCGACTCTGGTACTTCCGGACGTTTGTGGGCTATTAACGATAACAATGAAGCTTTCAAATATTTTCCAAATCAAAGATCATGGAATAAAAAAAGTGATACACATATGTTTCAGCATATATCTGCCGGTGAGGCCGGAGTCTGGGGAATAGACACCGGAGGAAGCTCTCTCTACTTTCTCGGTAAGTTGTTATTAGGAAAAAAGCAATAGCCTTTGAGAGCTTGCTCAGCAAAGCAGACATTAATTAGATAGCATACATAAAAGCCTTGTTTTTTCAGGGCCCAGTTATTCGAAGGCCAATTAGCACTAATCCAGAGTTAGTTTTTTACCTACAATCTCATTTCCGATTTTACTGACTGATTTGAGCTGTAATTTTATTTTGGAAAATTTAAACAGTTTTTAAATATTTTTTTAGTTCACTGACCAGCCAAAATCAGAAACCTCTTGAGTTTTTTTTTTCAGTTTTTTGCGGCTTTAGCAAAGTCGAAAAAAGTCAAGTAAGCTCCTAAAACAAGTTCGACATTGGCACTAAATACTGTTACATGCTCATGAACTGAACACCATTCCATTAACTAAAACGTTTTACACAAAACTATCAACAAACTTTACCTGGGTTATAGTTTGGCCTGTTGCTACTTCTGCACGGATTTTCAACCCAGCTATTGGCTAGACGGACAAAATATCTTTCTCAGTTACTTGGTGTATAATATTTTGTCTAGAAAAGGTAAAGGTAAGGTACAAAATGGAATGTGAAATCAGTAATGATGTGTGGACCTGAAACCTGAAGGATCACGATGTCAGACATCAAGAAGTGTGAGTTGCATGCATTCCAAAATAAATGCCTGACGAGGACATTAATTGCGAGTGTACTGGAAGAAGACAATGTCAGACAAAAAGAAATGCGAGGCGTTCTTTAACAGATGCTTGAAGAGGACATTAGTTACGAGTTACTGGAAGAGGGCAATGTCAGACAAAAAGAAATGTGAGGCCATCCTCAACAGATGCCTGAAGAGGACATTAGTTGCGATTGTACTGGAAGAAAACAACATCAGACAAAAAGAAATGTGAGGCCTTCTTTAACAGATGCCTGAAGAGGACATTAGTTGCGAGTGTAATGGAAAAGGGCAATGTCAGACAAAAAGAAATGTGAGGCCATTCTCAACAGATGCCTGAAGAGGACATTAGTTGCGAGTGGCCCTGAGGGCAAACAAAAGAGAGAGGGCAGAAAAACCTGGATAAAAACAGCAGGGAGATAAAGGAACGAGATGGGGTGGCCGAGCTAGAGGGCAACAGAGGAAGCTGCCAGGGCCAGAACGAGGTGGAAAGATGGTTGCCTCGCTTTATGCTCCTTGAAGGAGCGAAAAAGCTTGATGATGATGACAATGATGATAATGGTGACGATGAAGGTGATGATGATGACAAAGAATACTAAAATTTGGTACGCGATTTTGAGGAGGAAGTCAATTTCTCACATAAAAAGAGATGTGTCCAGCCAGATGCATTTTATTGCAAAATCAATGTATACACTTATTACTGCGCCTTAATTCTCTATTGAAACGTGGAACATGCACGCAGGTGTACGGCCGCATTTAGGAGCCAGACTTAATATCTTTGTCCATTTCTGGTAATTTTCCCTTCTGCCTCTTCATAACTGTTCTGGTTACTTCATTCATAATCTCGTTACCTCCAAAATATAGTCAACCCTCTCTAAACACAAATAGGCGCTTATAATTAAACTAAGCTTTACGGTGGCAATCGTTTTTCTCCTATCCCCCCCCCCCCCCCACTCTTCTGCCAACCCAAAATTCTCCCATCCCAACCTTTTCTCACCAACAACCAGCTCCCAGCAACAAATGTATCCCATCCACGACCTTCTCCTACCCCAAACTTCTCCTGGGCCAACTTTCTCTCGCCCCCAACAACGCCAATGTGGTCTCTCCTCAACTATCAATCTTGCACTATTCCCTATATTTTAGTTCCTATAATCTTTGCGCCACCAAAGTCTAGAGAACAATAACAATATCTTTAATAAAGTCTTTATTGACACCTTGCAAAGAACATGCTAGGGACTAAAAATCGAAAATTACAATCATGCTAGTTCACTATTAATACAAATATATAAATGTAAAATCCTTAAAACTTGTAATAAACATTACATAGCAAATTTGTATTTGAAATGGAGCCTGTTTAAGAATGATGATTTATATCGCTCAATATTTATGCGAGGCAATAAGCTTCTTGGATTCCTCAGGTGCAGAGAACTTTCTTTAACACTTGGAAGTAGGTTGAAAAGAGGATGACTTGGTTGTTTTCGGATTCTATTGATAACAAGGAGGTCGGATTTTTCTACTAGTTCTGAAATATCTACATGGTACGATATGTAATTACGTTTATAACATCGACTGAGAAACCATTGCACAGTATGAAGTTCGGGTGGTGAAACGGCGTAAACAGAAAGACCATACGTAATTTTTGGTAAAACAATAGCTGTAAAAAGAGAGTCTATGCCCGGCCGCTTGTAACCTTCCTGGCGTAGAGTGCGGGGAACAAATAAACATCTATTAGCTTCTATTAGTTTTAGTTTGACATGCTCTGAAAACCTATTATTTTCCTGAAATGTTACTCCTAGTATTTTTAGCTCGCTAACTTGCTTCAGACCATTTATCGGAACTGTAGTTGCCTTATTTTTCTTTTTGGCCACGAGCTCGTGGCACTTGGCTATGTTACACGGCATTTGATTGACTGTAGACCATGTAAAGTACTGATCGATAATATATTTTCACTTTAGACGAGTATTACGAGACATTTAACATTTATTATAGGCTCTGGCCGCTGGACGTCTGTTGGTGGTGGGCTAAAACAAACGGATTCTGGACCAAGAGGTATAGTTTATGGAATCGAAGCAGTTGGCAGTGGGTGGTATCGAACCGACATTACAGAATTGAACGCTAAAGGCAGTAGATGGTCAAGACTTCAGCACGGTCTGGGAATGAGTTACGTTTCTTGTGGAGAGTACGGCTGTTGGGGTGTACGATACGATCCCGCGGGGGGCTACCAGACTTATTTTCGTACAGGCGTTACTGCAAACAAACCTGGTGGTTAGTTACCATTTGCTTAACAAGTTATTTTACTTGCTAATATAAAACTATAACTTAAAACTAATTATTAAATGGTAACTCTGATTTTCGGTCAATAACCAAATCTCTAACTTTCTGATTGGCTGAACTTAGGTCAATAAGGTACCATACAACTTTTTTGAGTTACGGACCTCAAAGGTCAAAACAATGTCCGGTGAATTTTATTATCCGCTCGAAATTACAAGTATTGCAGATTGACCCGAGAAAAGTTCTACAAAGACGTCAACTGAAAATAATAACCAGAAAGGTAAAGAAGTGAATGAAAACTTTCCTACTCCCCCCCCCGGAGATGCTCGTTGGGAAATGTCAAAAAATACCCGTAAATAACCAAGTTAGGAGGTTTTCCGACCCCAAAAAATTTATACCTCACATCATCGATTTTGAAAAAAGGCAAAAGAACACTGTAAAATTTTTAAAAATCATGCTCGTTCTGAATTAGCGCTTCTGAAAAACGGCATTTTTTCTCTGAAAACCCATGAAAATACCAAATTCCCTATTTTGGGCTCTTAACAATACGACACGAGCATCCCTATCGGGCCAATGGAGAGAATATTTCCGGGGTTTCGCCACAATATTTTGGAGCTTTGAAGCTTTTAACTTTTTAAAAAAAGTTCGAGCAAATTGTATTCAGACATTGCCTGATATACTCTTTATACTTCATTCTTCAAGGTCAGCAAAGCATAGTGGACCAATTTCGATATTTTAAATTCTTTCTTAGACACGACGCTCAAGGAAATAGAAAAAAGAATTCATTTTGCCATGTCAATGCATTTTCGTTTCGTTTTATTTCCCTGAACGTTGTAACCAAGAAAGAATTTGAAATATCGAAGTTAATTGGTCAATTCTTGCTTTGCGAGAGCTTAAAGAATTCTTTTACTGTTAGGGGGCGTCCTAAAATTAATTTGGCACTGCTTAACGTCTAATGGACATTAAGAGTGTGGGATGGATCGAGTA
>JAOBAT010085796.1:0-18521 GCA_026413305.1 Hydrozoanthus tunicans
TTTAATTTACTAGTCCGACATGTTTGATCATGTAGTAGGGTTTTGTTGATTAAAACCTTAGAACAAGGTCTCGTTTCGTCATTACAATAACAAGGTAATCTTCAAGGAAACAACAAGGTAACAAGTAAGGAAACAACAAGGTAATAATAAAGGAAGCAACAAGGTATTAATCAAGGAAACAAAAACATAACAATCAAGAACGAAACAAAGTAATAAGGAAGGAAGCAACAAGGTAATATTCAAGGAAACAACAAGGAAACAAGCAAGCAAGCAACGGATAATCAGAAAGGAGGTAGTAAGGTATAATCAAGGAAGACACAAGGTAGTTAGAAAGGAAGTAACAAGGTAATAAGCAAGGAAGCAATAAGGTAACAAGCAAGGAAACGACAAGGTAATATTCAAGGAAGCAACAAGGTAATAATCAATGAAGCAACAAGGTAATAAGCAAGTAAGCAACTAGGTAACAAGTAAGTAAGCAACATGGTAATAAACTTGTAAGTAAGCAACTAGGTAGTAATCAAGGAAGCAACAAGGTTATAATGAAGGAAGCAACAAGGTAACAAGCAAGGAAACAACAAGGTAATAATCAAGGAAGCAACAAGATAATAAACAAGGGAGCAACATGGTAATAATTAAGGAAGCAACAAGGTAACAAGCAAGGAAACAACAAGGTAATAATCAAGGAAGCAACAAGGTAATAAGCAAGGAAGCAAAAAGGTAACAAGCAAGGAATTAACAAGGTAATAATCAAGGAAGCAACAAGGTAATAATAAAGGAAGCAACAAGGTAATAACCAACGAAGCAACAAGGTAACAATCAACGAAGCAACGAGGTAATAATCAAGGAAGCAACAAGGTAATAATCGAGGAAGCAACAAGGTTATAATCGAAGAAGCAACAAGATAATTGGTAAGGAAGTAACAAGATAACTAGCAAGGAAGCAACAAGATAATAAACAATGAAGCAAAAAGGCAATAAGCAAGGAAGCGCAATGTAATAAGCAAGTAAGGAACAAGGTAATAAGCAAAGAAGTAATTTTTTCTGAGTATTAGAACTGGACCAAACCTCTTTATCATTTTATATCATCCAAAGCACGTTTTATTTTTGTCCAACTTCTTTCATAGATTAAATCCTGTTGGAGTTGGAATTACCAGAATTACGCAAAAAGAATTGGTTTTGTGCGGTTACCAAGTTCCAGCTGGGGTGAGTTATCCATTTTATTGATGTATAAAGAAGGAATAAAATTGGTTTGCAAGTTGATTTAGATAATACAAGGTTGATAAGCAATCTAAAGAGGAGAGTGAGGGTGCGGGAGGGGTCAGGTAGAAATCCTAAAAGACACGCACGAGGGTCTTATTTTTAACCCAGTCGGGCACCCCTACCTACTTTCTAGGGGATCCTGCCTCGCCCCCGGGTGACGCACTGGTGTGACATGGCATGACATGTAATCAAAGATTTTACCCTTCACAATGATATTAAATATTATCACATACTTAGCTCGATATTTACATAGTAGATCGGTGAAATACAGAGCGTATCAGCCACCCATGTCAATCACATGTGGTGTATGATATGGGTGGCTGAGTTATCATCACGTGTGAATGATATGAAACTTTCCCGCCGTTGAAGAACTTGTAAATCTACTATCGAATTTATTTTTTTGCATTAAACCCAGAATCTCACTTAGTATGTGATAAAAAGAAAATTATATGGCCACTTGGAGATACGAATTTTATCTTCTCGCTGCGCTCACTCGTGAGATAATTTTTCAACACTCGAAGATAAAATTCGTATCTCCGCGCGGCCATGTAATATCCTCTATTTACTTTAGTTTAATCAGATGTAAATCTATAGAAGGTGATTTCAAGATACCCAAACTTAAACCCTTGAATCCCCCATTCAAATAAGCGTCCCTCCCATCCCTCTTTAATTAAGGCTTACACAACGTAGTTTGTCAAAAGGCAAAGAGAGAGGATCCCTCAGAAGGACTGATTCGGATTAATGAAGAGGATACTCAGCATGGATGAAGATAAGGATGAAATCAAAATTTATGTCAATAACGAAATTCAGCGAACTACAGAGGTTTCGTAGTTACCACTACCACGTGATAGCAACGTATTTGTAACTTGGCGTGTTTTAGTTAGTGATGAGGTTATATAGCTGTAACTGAATACAAAAAAACAGAGAAAACACAGAGAATGTGAATGTGTGCTTGGCTCAGTCGGTAAGAACTGTGACTCCCACGCGTGGGGTCCTGGGTTTGATCCCGGGCTTTGTGAGGGTTGAACAATTTTTGGGCCTTCTTTCGCTACACCGTCCGTGGACGGTTTGCCATAAGTCCAAGCCGTTAGGCTTGATTCAAAAAGGGTAGGCTGTACTGGTACATAAATAATAAATAAGCTCATTATACATTGGCTCAGCTTCATCTTCCACCTACCCCCATCCCCTCCGTCCTCGAATAAAAAAATGCCCCTTATTCGAATAAGCGCCTCCCACGTCATTCTGAATTTAAAAAAAGAAGACTCACCGTGTGTTATAATCGTTGTTGTTTGATTCTTTTTTCTAAGACTGAAGTGCTTCATCACAACTACGCTTCCGGCCGAAGTGAGAAGAATTTTCAAGAGCCACTCAAGTTTAAACCCGAGAGATGGTTGAGAAATGAAAAAGAGGATTTTCATCCATTTTCTGTGCTGCCGTTTGGCCATGGACCGCGCATGTGCACAGGTAGAAATCTACAATGGTATACTGAGTGTAGTAGGAAGGGGGACAGAGGGGGGAGGGGAAAACAGGGTTTGAAAATAAATGCCTACCTTTTGATCACTGCCTTTGATTTACTCTTACAATTGAAATAATTGAGAGCAGCTTTCTGTAAACATAAGAAAGGCAACTGAACACTAATTGAATTTTAGAGTTTACTTTTGTCTCGCCAAAAATTGACCACCATAATGAGCTATTTTCAACCAGATGCACAAGTGGCAGCAACTTTAACATTGTTTTGTCTACATTTGAATTAGCCTTACTATAGTATTGAGCTCCCTGTGTTATAATCATGTTTTGGGCCACTGGGTGAAGTTAGTATACGTGACGGATGTTAAAGAGATTTCTAGTCGTTAAATCCGTTGCAACCCTCAGCCTTCCGGGCTCACACCAACCATCTATTACTATATGGTGTCGGATTAGTGGGTTAAGGAAACCACAGTCCTAATATTTCGGAATATTTCAAGATTTTCACTCTGAAATAATGCCAGAAACGAGTTCAGGTTCAGCACATGGTTCCTTGTACCAAATTCAACTGCCGGGGGAATTTGATTTTTCTCATCCTGAGCAATGGACCAGATGGATCGAACGCTTTGAAAGATTTCGTATAGCTTCAGGTTTTGAAGCCAGAGATGAAGAAACGCAAGTAAGTACCTTTCTATACTCGATGGGGGAGAAAAGCGAGGATATTATGACAATATTTGTCCTAAATGTAGCAAATTCCAAGAAGTGCAATCATGTCAAAGCTAAGTTTGAAAACCATTTCATCAAAAGACGAAATACAATCTTTGAGATAGCAAAATTCAACACAAGAAAGCAGAAAGCCCGAGAATCCGTCGATTCCTCGACAACAGATCTCTACTGCTTCTACTGTACTACTAAACACTGTAATTATTGTACACCTCATGACGAAACGATACGAGATCGAGTCACTGTGGGTCTATTGGACTTCCGTTTGTCAGAAAAGCTACAATTGGATGCCGATCTAACACTTGAGTCAATTCAGAAAGTAGTTGAATCTGCAGGGCAGAGCGAGCTTTTAAATTAGCAACAATCAGTAGTTAGGGGAGCTGAAGGTCAGGAAAACTTGATAACTGGAGCTACACAAGCCGAACATGAACAGCGACTGGCTGATACCATCGAACGCATAAAGAAAGCTGGAGTTACCCTGAACAAAGAAAAGTGTGAGTTCTCGAAAGAAAAAGCTACCGACCTCGGACGAGTTATCAGCGCAGCCGGAGTACAGCCAGATCCAGAAAAGGAGCAAGCCTATGACGAGAGAAGGAACCCGAGCACACAAGTGATGTATGATGTGAAGCGCTTCCTCAGAATTGTCAACCAGTTGGGAAAATTCTCAGACAAACTGTCAGACTTGTCCAAACCACTGCGTGATATGCTTAGTTCGTAAAATGATTGGCACTGGAAACAAGAACAAGCTTAAGCATTTGTAGCAATCAAGGAAGAGCTTAACAAGCCTGAAACTATATTGGCACACTGCAATGAAAGTTTGATACTGTCGTGGCAGCAGATGCCTCTTCGTATGGCCTTGGAGCGGTACTACTCCAGAAACAGCCCAATAACCAATGGCGACATGGTATATCACTCCAGAGCTCTAACAGAAACCGAGCGAAGATATACCAAGGTTGAAAAGAAGGCATTGGCCACAGCTTGTGCCTGCGAACGTTTCAGTGATTGCCTGATGGGCTAGTCATTCCATGTGCAGACTGACCACAAACCATTGGGCACGAACGACATCAACAGTCTACCCCCAAGAAATCCAGAGATTCTGAATGCGGTTCCATTTAACAGTAGAGCATGTGCCAGGGGAGGTCCTCTGCACAGCCGACGCACTGTCAAGAGCACCCCTATCAGATGTGACGCCAACAGACCTGAAACTACAGGACGACGTCTACTTCTTTGTTAACCACTTAATAGAGAGCCACCCAGCTAGTGAAATGCGAAGAGAAGAGATACGCAAACACCAAGAAGATGACATCTGCCGTGTGGTAGTCTTATTCTGCCAAAAAGGATGGCCTGAGAAAAGCCAACTTAAGGGCCCCTTGAAATTGTACCGACTCTCCAGAATGGTCCACTCCTAAAGGGATGTCAGCTCGTGATTCCACTATAGATGAGGATAGAAATGCTAGATAGGATCCATATCGGACACCAAGGCGTTACCAAATGTATAGCACGAGCACGACAAGCTGTTCGGTGGAAGGGTATGAGCAGGCAAAGTGAAGAGCATGTGCAGAATTGTGCTGAATGTAGAAAGCTTCACCAACATCGAGCAGAGCCGATGGTACCTTCAAGTCTTCTTCAGTACTCATGGCAAAAGGTTGCCACCGACTTGTTTCAGTTCATGAACCACCAGTATCTACTCGTTATCGATTGCTGCTCTAGGCACATTGAGATAGCACAGCTATCGAGTACCACTTCGCCAGCAATGATCAACCACCTCAAGTCCATATTCAGTGAGATGGCATCCCGGAGAGAGTTGTTTCAGATAACAGCCCGCAGCACACATCATCAGATTTTGCAAGCTTTGCACATAAATATGGATTCCCTCATCTGAGGCGCAGCCCCCGTTCTCCACCAGCAAAAGGTGAATCATAGAGAGCAGTAGCTACGGTCAAAAGCATCTTAGAAAACGAAAAGGCCCATACCTAGGTATGTTCGTCTACCGGTCAACTCCATTTCAACATGGATTCAGCCCCGCTGAGATGCTGATGGGCAGGCGACTCCGCACTGAAGCAATAAAGATGAAGAAATAAAGGAACGCCAGAAACGTGATTTTAATAAGCACCATGGAGCACATGAACTTCCACCATTGGATAAAGGAGACAAAGTCTGGATCATGGACCAAAACAGGGAAGGCCTGGTAACCCGGAAAACAGAACATCACCGAAGCTATGAAGTAACCACCCCTAAGGACAAGTAAGGCGAAACTGAAAACATTTGGTTACATTGCCCGAAACCACAATCTCTGCACCACAGTTAGCTTAAGGAACAACACCATAGTCAAGTCAAAAGTCAAGGAAGCTACTCCAAGTGACCATGTTCCAGTCACCACAAGATCTGGCCGAGAAGTTAAGCTGCCACCAAGATTCAGAGAATTAACAAACTTTGTTTGAAGTGACATTTACCTCTACTAAAAGACATTTTGTTTGTAATATTTACTTACCATTGAGATAAGTTTGTTAAGGTTTTGTTTATTAGTTTAAAGAAGCTCGTAGCTTCAGTTTATATCCTAAGAGAGGAGATGTAGTATTGGGCTCCCTGTGATATAATTATGTATTGGGCCACCTGGTGAAGTTAGTAAACGTGGCGGATGTTAATGAGATTTCTAGTCGTTAGATCCGTTGCAATCCTCAGTTATCCGGGCTCACCACAACTACCTATTACTACACCTACTAGCCTCGTTTTAGGTAACATATTCTTTTGAAGATTTAGCCCACGAACGAGGATGGCAGGGCTAACTTGAATGAAGACAATAAAAACCGCCGACATTCAAGCTAAGGGTCAATAGAGCTTTGGATTTCACGTGTTGCTAGTTCCCAACCTAAATGCTTGCCTGCATCTTAGCAAAAACACAGAGACCTGCCTGGTGCTCCTTGCTTAAACAGAAAATAAAATCTTTAACTTGAGTGTTGCCAGATTTAATTAATTTTTTTTACCGATTCAGTATTAATAATCCAAGCTATTATTTTAACTCTAAAGATTATCTGTTAAGATCAAAAACGTTTAGTTTTTAAATATCACATATACTATTTTACCAATTTTTTACTAAAAATCCAAGCTATGGTTTCTTATTACACTCCAGGCAAGCGGGTTGCGGAGGTCGAAATATTTTCACTCATGTCCAAGGTACGTGCTCTGACGAAGATAATAAAACACAGGAAACACAATTACTTCATTGGCGAACGAAACGATAAAAACTCATCTACAAGACTTGAATATTTCTTTCTGTCGGGAAAAAAACATGTCAAATGGGCCCAACGTTTTTTAAAAACCTTTTTTTGGTTTTAGCACGTGTAACCCAGATTTTCATCAGGGTTTACAGCGTACGTTGTAATAGAAAAGAAATCTATTTTAATTTCCCCTACAGAGAAGCCTAATTCAATAAACATTCTTGTTACTGGAACATCTGTTTTATCCAATGTTCTCTCTTTGTCCTAGCTCGGCTTGGTGCATAAGATTAATTATTAGTTTATTATTGCCTTTCCACAGTCATGGAGATCATAAACCTTGCATACACTCACCGTGTTGCTAAAACACTTTTATTTAATTGCAGCTTGTCGGGAACTTTAAAGTCAAACTTTTCTCTAACGAGGAGGTTAAAGAAGTATTCAAGCTTCTCCTGTTACCAGACAGACCAATCGGCTTTGTATTTACAGACCGGCCTTAAATACTGGCATCACCTTCATTTTCAACAGTTGAGTGTTACCGGACGCTCCAGTTGGACTTGCTTTGCTGAATCGACCGATCCATTGTATTTGTAGTATCTTCAAGTGAGCTCGTCTTGTCACACTGATAAGCAAACAGTCAAACAGTTGGACTTAAGGGGGGATTACAGTCAAAAGCCACTTTCTGGCAATTTTAAATGTTTTTTCTTATATCGCCGTCCATAGTTTAGATTTTTAAAAATCCTATTATCACAATCGCATCTTGAATGAAAAGGAAAAAACTTGAACATTTTCAGACTTTTAGACAATTTTTGAAGGAAACAATAGATGGGGCAATTTGAAGTTTTTAAAACAGGTCTGGTATCTTTTAGGGTGTCTAAAAAATTTTTGGGCTACCAAAGCTGGGATCTTTTTAAGATAATATGATAATTATGTGTGACCGTGTGGTCACTATGCCCATCTGACTATTTACTTAGTATTTAGTTTGATTAATTTGTAGTGTAAATTTCTTAATGGAAGACTAGACAGTGGCTAGACAGAAAATTATGACGTCAGCAGAAAATTTCACAACATTTGCTGCAGCATCCAAAAATGGAACCAAGTTGATACAAGGTGATAGTCATCAACTAAATTTAGCTCTCAGCCTGAAAAACTAGTTTTGCGATACAATTGCTCAATCTAACTCAGATCCAACACACTTTCATCAGTCCATTGTAGGAACAGGTTCGTTGGAGTAAGCTAAACATCTTTCTGCGAGAAACGTGCATTTATGTATCAGTTGTAGCAGGTATGATCGTATTTTAATCTTTGGTAACTACCTATAGTAAACTATTATATTATAATCATTCAGTATATTTTATCGTATTGTAGAACTTTTGAAGTTCAATCGAACGTGTTGCTGGTGCATTGAACAATCGTGTTTTATTTTTGAACCGCTAGGTTTGCGTCTAGCTCAAGTGCAGATCCAATATTATACTAGCGAAAGTTGTTTTTGCTTTGCACGTGTGTAGACATTTTGGATTCAGATTTCAGTGTACACGCAAGTGTTTTCAACGATTTTTAACAGCAAATTTAGCTTCATATTACAAATCTCTGAGCAAGATGATTCCTTACCTCGTGTAGCTTAGCCTGTACAATATTGATTCCCATAAACCTCACAATAATTGCCATTATAAGCACGTAGTTAACCTTCAAATATCACTTATACGTCCGGCCGAAGCTTTGCTTCGACTCGGAAGGATTTCTGGCCGTGCGCGGTCGCGCAGCTAATTGATTTTCAACTTATAGTTAGGCCTGCTTCAAACACCGTATTTTAACCGTATCGAATTAAATTGATTTTGATCCGGAGCTAATTGAACCGGTGATTCAAACACCGAATTTATTTCCAACGAATTGAATTTCTACCGTATTATCCGGTAGGTGGAAGCGAATTTAATTCGGTGCACTTCTCCAAACACCGTATTTTCACCGAATTTAATTCGTAAATTTAATTCGATACGGTTAAAATACGGTGTTTGATGCAGGCCTAAGTTATTTTACTTCCGTTTCCCGGATAGCGGAAGTAGAGTTATTTTCGTTCTTTGTACTTTTCCATAGCAATTGGTGTTATAATTGTATTTTTAGCACGACAGCGTTATACTATTATCATTTTTACCCAATTTTCCTATATGTTTGATATTCTATTTCGTTCAGATATATTTTGTTGTAACTTATTTTATTTGAACATTTCATTTCCGAAATGCTTTGTCATGTCCTAGACATTATTTTCTTTTTGCATTAGAGTTTTGCTGTATTTTACAAATGGTTTTATCGGGTACAAATTGTAGCATTATTATTAGTACGGGTGTACAGTAGTTTACACACGCGTTACTATTCTTATCTACAGTTGGACTCGTCCCCGTTTTTTATAGTAAAATAAAAATAAGTCCACTCTGAGTGTGGCCACTCGTAGCCAACTGTCAAATATGACTATGCTGACTCAATCTTTTTAGGCAGAGGGTGTTTGGAACTGATTACTTGAATTAGTAAGGAGCTTAAAACTTATAAATTTGTTCATTTTAGCTCGTATTTTAGGGGCAAAAAACTTATGTTGCCACGCTGCGATCATTCCCCCCCCCTCCCGCCTCCCCCCTTCGATGTATAAGAGTAACCCTCCCCCCTGGCTTTTCACTTTCAGTAGTACTGTTCACATTCATTCTCATCATTTCGGTACCATGTCTTTAGGTGTGGAACTAGCTGCAGTTAATCTTAAACAATAATCGATATCAGGTACTGCCTGGAGACATTTTAAACGCATTTAGTGCCAGTCAATTAACATCATCAGCGGTCGGCGGCGCAGTGGCCGAGCGGTTAGCGCGTTCGACTCGAGATCCTAGGGTCGTGAGCTCGAGCCCCGGTCAGATCACTGTGTTTTGTCCTTGAACAAGACACTTTACCTGACTTTGTTCTAGTCAACTGAGCTCAATATTGAATTTAAAACGATTCCAGTGTGTTTGTACAAAAAAGAATCTCTGCGAAGAATTATTCATATCAGTACATAAAACATCTATAGAGAGTTTATTTTTTGACCAGGAACTGGTTCCCAAACGCTGCTAATCTTGTTATTGTTATTGTTGTTGTTGTTGTTGTTGTTGTTGTTGAGGGAGACGTTTCTTGAAAAGGCTCCGTCAATTCGCATTGTATCGCAATAAAGCTTCCAACAATATGGGATATTCCCCATCGACTGAGGGAGTTAGATTTTTGAGCTTGGATCTTTAGAGAATTTGTAAGCAATTTCAAATTGCGCCGTTCAGAATAGTCAAAATTAATATGCATAGCCGAATCCGACTAAAAGAACTAAAACTCCATCAGTTCATATAATATCGCAATTAAACTTCCCATAACGACCCTATGGGATATTCCCCATCGACTGACGGAGTTAGATTTTAGATTTCTGGATTTTTAGAGAATTTACAAGCAATTTTAAAAATGGCGCGGAACACATGGAATTCACAATGTTCAAAATTAGTATGCATAGCCGAAGCCGACTAAAAGAAGAAACTCCGCATCAGATCCTCATAAATGTTTGAACAGTGGTAATAATGAGACAACGTTATGAAGGTACCTTTGCGGCCATTCAGCTTTTTTGCTCAACCTTTTTAGTTTATGCGAAGTTTTATGCTCAACTTTTACGTAATCTTGCTGGTATTTAGCTTTTTGAGGAGTATAGATTTTTAAATTTTCTTTTTAAGCGTTCTGCACTTAACTTTTAGACTTTAACCTTTAGTTTTCGCTTTTTGCCTTTAGCTTTTTGCGTTTAGCATTAAGCGTTTAGGTTTTATCTTTAATCTTTTAGCTTTTTGTTTTTAGCGTTTAGCTTTTAGCTTCTAATTTAGCATTTGCTTTTAGCTTTTAGCTTTTTGCTTTTTTGCTTTTTGCGTTTAGCTTTTTGCTTTTTTGCTTTTTGCGTTTAGCTTTTTGCTTTTAGCTTTTGTCGTTAAGTATTTAGGATACAGCCCTTTGGGTTTAGCTTAAGCATTTACCCTTGAGCTTTTGGCATTTAGCTTATCTTAATTAATTATCCAGTTATCTCGCATTCGGATTTCACGTGTCTTCCTCTTTATTTTGGCGCGAAGTTTTTTGCTTTCGCCTGCAGCCCACGTGCACATTACGTATTTGGCGCGAAAATTTTGTCTGCTTTTAGGCGGCGAAAATGGCGGAGATTTTTGAGGAAGAACAGTTGATTAGGAGTTCCGTTCGCCAGAGGGTTTCATATCAGGCAATCTGTCGAAGGCTGCAAAGTATTCATCTAGGTAGGTATTCATTCACTCGGGACACTGTCAACTCAGTCCATTTTCAGAGCAAATATAAAATAAAATCCACTAAAAATCACTTACTGTGTGTCTTGTCTTGCTCAGTGTAGTTCTTGATAACTCTAGGAATATTTCAAAGTTTTGAGAATTTTTCCCCTCCTGTGCTGTGTCTCCTTTTATTACAGCACAGGAGCGAAAAAAACTCTCAAAATTTTAAAACATTTCTTGAAGTTGTCAGGATTGATTTAAGTGGATTTTATTCATATTTGTTCTGAAAGTGGACTGAGTTGACAGTGTCCCATTTTTGCCGCCAAAAAGCAGACAGAATTTTCGCGCTAAATACGTATTGTGCACAAGCAAACATTTTCGCGCCAAAATATAGAGGAAGGCACGTGAAATAACTGGATAAGCTGATGCCAAAAGCTCATTGGTAAACGCTTAAGCTAAACCCAAAGGGCTGTATCCTAAATACTAAACGACAAAAACTAAAAGCAAAAAGCTAGAAGCTAAAAGCTAAACGCTAAAAGCAAAGAGCTAAAAGATTAAAGATACAAGCTAAACGCTTAATGCCAAACACTAGACGCAAAAAGCTAAACGCAAAAAGCTAGAAGCTAGAAGCTAGAAGCTAAAAGCTAAAAGTAAAAAGCAAAGGCTAAAAGCTAAAAGCTAAACGCTAAAAGCAAAAAGCTAAAAGATTAAAGATAAAACTGAGCTAAACGCTTAATGCTAAAAGCTAAAGGCAAAAAACTAAAGATTAAAGTCTACATGTTAAGTGCAGAACGCTTAAAAGAAAATTTAAAAATCTATACTCCTCAAAAAGCTAAATACCAGCAAGATTACGTAAAAGTTGAGCATAAAACTTCGCATAAGCTAAAAAGGTTGAGCAAAAAAGCTGAATGGCCGCAAAGATACCCTCATACAACGTGCTTTCATCTTTTTTTATTTGTCACAAGGAGTTTTTACAGCTTTGGGAAAAACCAATCCTGCTTTGGCTTCGACTGCAATTTTTTGTGGCCAAAATCGACTCAGCCAAGCAGGACGGTCCGTACCCCACAAGAGTAGAGTTAAAAAGCCGCTAATTACAAGTTACGTTTTCCTTTATTATTTGCAAACAAAAGAACTTATAATAAAAGCTCACCGCGTGCTCGAACAAAAGACTTAGAGAACAATACCTTTTGCAACGTTACAATAAGCAGAAATATCTGTTGACTGACTGAGTTAGGAGTTCTTCGAGCAATTATTGATTGTAACGTACAACACAAATCTTTTCTCCTCAATATCAAGTTAAAACATTGTGATGCAATTTATTTTTTTCAATAACGACTGCACTGACTTGAGCTACTTAAGGGAGTAAATAAAGCATAAAATTTTTCGTTAGACACGATGAAGGAGTAAATAAAGCATAAAACATGCAGTGTACAGGAATTATTATATAGGACAGTTAACGTTGACGAAATAAGAATCTACGAGAATCAAATTTAAGGTCATTCCATTGAAATAGAAGCCGAGCCTAGATTTTTCTCAAACTTTCCTTATTTGTCAATCATTATATGTAAACTGCAAAAATGGAATAAAAAAGGGGTGTGCCCGGGTTAACTTTTGAAATATGATTGATACAAATTACCCCTCCATGGCTATTTTTCTGTTGTTGTAAGCTTCAAATTAAAACTATAAATTTATTATGTTGCCAACCAAGATAACATCGAGGAGCGTAAGGGGAAATTTTCAGCAAAAACATTTTTGGTAACGAGGCATTATTGTGTGCATTTGTTGTTACTACATTTCCATTCCTCGAAAAAACATTGTATTCTTGTCTATGTTTTTTATATTTTTCCACACTTGCAACACTCAGATTTTTCCTATTTTTCTCTTCAGAGAGTCGTGTTGAAATTTGAGTGATTGACAAAAAAAATTGTGGGGTACCCGTGTTTGTTTAAGAGAAACTTTAGGAAAACTGGCAAAACATGTGCTTTTTTTACCCAATTTCCGAGGGGAGACTAGAACCGAGTTAAACAAAAAGCCCCGTATATCATGAAGAAAACTACTTTTTTGCATTATTTTTTCTGATATGTCTTCGAGAGCTCAACATTCACTACAATGTGAGAAAATTGTGTAAACATTTAAAAATTTCTAATATGCGCAGTAAATATGCGAAATGCAAAACTGGGGAATTGCAGTAAATCCCCGCGAGTAAGAACCTGTGTTTTTTCCAGTTAGGCTAAACAGGTTCTTACATAAAAGGTGTATAACAAAAATCTTGGGTCCTTAGGTTCTTAATAGGCTCTTATTTCTAGGAAGCTCTACAATTCTGCTGATATAGCTTTTGACCCCCTGCCCACCCCCCTATTCAGACTGGGGGGGGGGGCGTTTGATGCCACCCTTACATTAAAATCCGTCTCATTTCTAGCCAGTTAAAGATATCTCACCCATATTTCGTGACTTTTCCTAAAATTTATCTGGTAACATGGTAGCGTAAGTTTCATGTGGGTACGCCATACCTTGTTGCCATGGTAACCATGTTTTAACGACTAGGTTTTGGTCAAAGTTTGCATTTCTTTGTTCTGTTTGTTTATTATCATTTACCGATCGAAAACATTATATTTAAACATGAGTACTGACTTTCCTTCAATAACAATAGATTTTAATCAATTAAAAGTAGATGATGAGGTGATGACGTCATTATCATTGCGCAATAGCTAAAATTGGTGTTTTAAACCCTAAAAATTATGACTTTATTTTCATGTAAATGATTTTGACTCAAATATGTATAGAAGTATATATTTTGGCGAATCAATGTTTTTTTAGTTGCCTGAATTATTTTATAACCATTTTACAAACAGTGAGATTGAGTTTAGTAGATGCCACCCCCCACCCCTCCCCCCTCAAAAGTTGTATCTAAATTTCCTAACACTCACCTGTACTGTTGAAAAGACCAGGGGTCCATGTATGGCAAACTAACTACTTTCGTGATATAAAACAAAACTATCAAGTAAAAGCAGCAGTGTATTAAAATTTTCCATAAAACGTGGGTTTTTACTATTATGACGTCATTATGACGTCATGGTGAAAAGATACGAACACCAAGACAATAACAAAATGATACGCTCATTAACTTCTACCTACCTGCCTAGTTTGGTAACCGCAGCTTTAACTGTCTTGGAGTTACGGAGGGGGGGGGGGGGGCGCTTCACGCCCCCACCCACCAGTCCAGGGAAGCCCAAAAAAGCCCAGTCTGAATAGGGTTAAATAGCCAGGTTTCTCCATGCCCCTCAGTGATTTCCATAACATAGTTATTTTTAAAATTTAAGAACCTGAATCCAAATTTTAGGCTAAATAGGTCCTTACTTAAAAGGAGCATTACTGGTAGATTTTAGCCTAACAGGTTCTTAAATTTAGATTCTCACTCGCGGGGATTTACTGTACCTTAGAGTAAACTGTACGCATGAGGAAATAACCAAAGTTCAGGGTAAGGATTCCTAACTAAATTATCTTTTGTTGTTACTCATGACACAAAATAAGTAAACGAAGCTGTGTTTGAAGATTAGTTCTAGCTGTTCATGACATACTGTAAACATTATTTTGATGTACCAGTTCCTGGTCCCGTAGTTCAGTCGTACTTGTTTTAGTTCAAACCAATTGAATTTAAGGGAAGAAGTCAAAACAATGGTATTTTTAAGGAACCCAATTTTGTCGGGGGAGGTGGTGGGTGGCGGCACATACCCCCCTACCCCACCTCTCCCCACTTTTTCAGAGCTCAATTTCTCAAAACCTGATTTAGGGGTATTGGTTTTATATTGTATAATAGACTCCACAAAGAAGGCGTTGGTGCAAGCACTTTATCAATATCTATTTTATTAACCTTGAAACTTGCTCCTGAAATTCAGCTTTTTTTAAAAAAGGTGGTGGGTGGCGGCTAATACTCCCCCCCCCCCCAAAAAAAAGAGAGTCCCTAGGGTGGACCGTTGTTTTGACCTCTTCCCTAACCATAAAACACGTTACTGCAAGTTTTTTGATTAACTAAAACAACTCAGAAGTTGTTTAATGTCAGGTATATAGTTTAAAAACTCAGTAATATCGAAAGCCTGAACATTATTTTTCCCAATAGGCTTGAGTTAACGCTCCTGGAGCGTCTTTTCTATATCCGTTCTGAGTATTCTAGTACTTAACCTTTATCAATCGACAATCCATAAAACTCTAGTCTACCAGACAAGCCACGTAGGATTTTAAGCAATCGCAAGAGAACACAAAATATCGTTAAATGATGCCATTGGCTTTATCTGCCAAACTTTAAAATAACTTCTGAAAACTACCAACTGAACCGCCTAAAAGAACCAACGTTTGCAGAGCAAGAATATACGATGATAGGTCAACAGTTGATAGACGGATATATAGTGCTTTTCAGAAGAAGACAGTTTATTTCGAGTCCAGCAATGTGTAACAACAGAGTTATCTGAACTTGAACGAAAACTAAATGCGCGTGATCATGGCTCACGGCACTAACGCTATTTTAATATCAAAATGTGTTTTTTCTTGTTTATCTGGAATATGCGTGCACCGATTTAATAAGTTTGATGCGATTTAAGCGATTCCTTGGGTAAGAAGTTTAGAAAATTTCCGGGGGCCGGAGCAATTAGAATTTGCAAACGGTTTGGCGCTCGCACAGCCAAACAGGTATTCATGCACACAGCCTCGGTTGATATTTTGTCTTGGCTACTGAAATGAAACTTGCAGTAGTTTGAAAAAGGTTGCTCAAAAAGTTTACCTAGGCTAACACCACATTGCACACAGTAGATATTCAAAAGAAAAGTTACTTAAGTCATGTTCCTAATGCGCTGCACAAATTTCAAACACCTACTAGTATCTCACTGCTGTCTGTTTTTACTATAACCACTACTCACAGGCCAACTTATCAACCTGCTCATTTCTCTAAAACTACTAAGTCGCTGACTGAATTATTACCACTCGCTCGCTCGTGATCACTCGCTCACTGATCACACTCTGGCTTTTTCACTCACCCTTTCCAGCAGATCAGTACACTTACTTTTGTTCTAACTAATTCGAATTCACTTCCCAATTTATTTTAATTAGTATTCTTTAAGAGTCTTTAAGAAAGTCTCCACTCGCGACGAATGCGATAGTTATGAACGAGAAGGGACTGACACTTCACAATTCAAAATAGCGGCACGCAGGAAATTCAAACAGTAAAATCGCTTGGCGTTAAATTTATGCACACAATTATCAAATCTGAGCTGTTACTATGGACAAAGACTTCATAGGAAAAGTTTCGTTTGAGACCAGTATTGTTATACAGTGATGGAATTTTTTAAGGTCACTCATTCACTTACACACTCAATAACTCAATTATGCCTTTCATTCCATCTTTCACTTGTTTATGTCACATAATCATTCGTTACTTCAAGAATTATGAACGAGTTGTCTTGCCTACTTTGCGTTGTCCGCAACCTGTGAAGCGATATCAAGGTTAAAACATACCCCCGGGGAGTAGGGGTAAACTCCCTTATATTGATTAAAGAAGGACGTGCCGCTGGACAGGGTATGGTTGAGCTCCCCATCCTAAACAAGGATTATAAATAGCGTTTGCATCTTTTGGCCTCAACGGGTATAAAATACCCTGTCGCGAGAAAACAATGTCTCTCTCTTAACTAACATTGCTTATGGCTCACAAGGCTGCCAAACAAGATCAGAGCGTTGGAGTCAACGCTTTCAGTGCCAGTTCGTTGTACAGGTAAACTCCCTAACTTCACGTACAGCCCCTACGTCAATGAACGTTTGGCAGAATTTGACTTTTCTTCTCCAGTGTTTGATCAGTTCTCATTTTTTCAACACCAATGAGGTTACATGTGTTTTATCGCTCGGTAAGGAGAGTTTTGATAGTAAGGCCGAGCCTAAGGGCCGACGCTTATCTCCGGTTTTGTAGTGTTGAAACGCAGGTTCGGTCCCAGCGAACTGAAACTCATATATACAGCTGAGTCAGTTGGAACAAAGTCAGGTAAAGTATCTGGTTGAAGGACAAAACACAGTGGTCTGACCGGGGCTCGAACTCACGACCCTAGGATTTCGAGTCGAACGCCTTAACCGCTCGGCCACTGCGCCGCCGACCGTCGATATTGTTAATTGACTGGCACTAAAGGCTTTTAAAATGTCTCCAGGCAGTACCTGATTTTGATTATTGTTTAAAATTAACTGCAGCTAGTTCCACACCTAAAGACATGGTACCGAAAAGATGAGAATGAATGGGAACAGCACTACTGAATTTGAAAAGCCAGGAGGGAGGGTTACTCTCATACATCGAAGGGGGGAGGGAGGGGGGGAATGATCGCAGCGTGGCAACATAAGCTTTTTGCCCCTAACATACGAGCTAAAATGAACAAATTTAGAAGTTTTAAGCTCTTTAATAATTAAAGTAAAGTCAGCTCCAAACACCCTCTGCATGAAAAGGTTGAGTAAGCAATGTCATAATTATCATATTATCTTAAAAAGATCCCAGCTTTGGTGCCTAAAAAACCTTTTAGACACCCTAAAGGATACCAGATCTGTCTTATAAACTGCAATATGCCCAATCTATTGTTTCCATCAGAACTTGTCCAAAGATCAGAAAATATTCAAGTTTGTTCCTTTTCATTCAATCTGCGATCGTGATAATCGGATTTTAAAAATCTATACTAGGGACAGCGATATCAGAAAAAAAAACCATTAAAATTTGCCAGAAAGTGGCTCTTGACTGTAATCCCCCCTTTAATTCCAACTGTTTGACTGTTTGCTTATCAGCCTGGCAAGACGAGCTCACTTGAAGATACTACAATTACAATGGATAGGTCGATTCAGCAACGCAAGTCCACCTGGAGCGTCCGGTAACACTCAACTGTTGAAAGTGAAGGTGATGCCAATATTTAAGGCCGGTCTGTAAACACAAAGCCGATTGGTCTGTCTGGTACCAGGAGAAGCTTGAATATTTCTTTAACCTCCTCGTTAGAGGAAAGTGAATGAAAGGTTCACACTAAATTTCAAAAGGTAAAATTACCCCGATTATGAGTGTAAAACTGATGCAGCTATTTCACTCAAAGATATTGGTAAACTCACCCAAAATTTTTGGAGTTTTATTTACCAGTGTAAACCGAGTATTTTTACCTAGAAATAATGTATAATAATAGAGAAGTCATTCGGTAACTTTTCCGCACATTTCATGTGATAAAAATAAAAATACCGTTTTAACTCACGGTAAATTTCTACAACATTTTGTGGGTAAAAAAACCGCACAATCAGAGTAGATTTATATACATTTTAAGGTAAAGGGAGATGCAGTTATTTCACCGTAAAACCTGTGCAAATTTATTCTAAAAAAAACCCCGTATATTGTAACCATTTTCCAATTAAGTAACTTTACCAGATTTATGGGTAAAAAAACCTTACTATCTGTATGTTTCTCAATAACATTCAACGCTTGTAACAAAGCACAAAAAAGGGAAAACTGAGTTAGTCAGATAACAAACTTTATTTCATTTACTTGATATAAAATTGTTAATTTAACCTCATACCCTGTACAAACTATG
>JAOBAT010085807.1:0-18520 GCA_026413305.1 Hydrozoanthus tunicans
TGGAAAGGCGCTATATAAATGCTAATTATTATTATTATTATTATTATTATTATTATTATTATTATTATTATTATTATCAGCGGCGTTTGTCAAAGCCTTAGGGACACCATGTTGTTTCCCCTAGTAATCATGATGACAGTTTCCTAAGTTGTGGTTTGTGCATAAACTGCTGCCATCGGACTGTAATTCTACAGTTACACAGCAGTGATTGCAGTCGCTATGGCAACTTAATAGCTTACCCTTTAAAGCAGCTTTCCAAAAAGGAAGGACTTTGTAACTTTAGACAATTTCACTACTGAAGGTATGGACCTTGTTCATAAAAGGTAGCGATTTTAAAATTCTTTTGTCTCCATTCAATAAGCCCTACTAGATTCGTTTTGGGGTAACGTGTTCTTTTTAAAGATTGACTCAAGAACGAGGCCCGTAGGCTAATTTGAATGGAGACGACAGATTATTAAAAATGCCGCCATTAATGAATAAAGTCGTAGTTGCAGTTAAAAGTTAATTTTAAGGTGCATTCGTTTGATTACTGACCAAACTGGGCTCCACTTAGTCCAATAAACGTTATTAGTCCTCTATTAAAAAAAGTCGAAGAATTCCAATACTGTGTTTTTAAATTGAAGATCTGTTTAATAGGTTTACTTCTACGGAAAGCAAAGTCAACACTAATTAAATTTTCAAAAATGATTTGTTAGTTGTTCTTAATGATTTACGAAAATGATAAAAAAACGATTAACGTGATAAAATTGTTATAAGAAAAGCACAAACTTCGTATTTCACGCCATATAAGAAAGCAGATTCCAGTGTGTGGCAAAGCCAAATGGTACACCAAACTGTAAAGCTGTGATACATGTTAAATGTTCGTCTGAGAACATTTTGTTCGCGGACATTTCTCTTTGCGGGCAGTTCACAAGCAGTTCGTGATCGAAGTGCGAACAAGTTTGGAACGAACTGCGAATAAGGCTCAAGGTTCGTGTCCCATCAGAAACTCGGTTTTTTCCGAGTTAATTCTCCGCACGATTTTGTACCTAAGAAGAAGAAGCTGATTTTGTGAAACAAGGCCCGTACTTTTTGTTGCGTGCTTTGAATAAAACTGCATTGTTTCGAGAAAAATTTATTGCTGCTTGTTTAGCTCTGCTTGTTACAAGATGTTACAAGAATTCGCTTTTTCGTACAGCAGTTCTTAGGTTTGTTATTTCAACAGGATCTTTCCTTTTACGATCTCCAACTGAATTTAAGGTTGATTCATTGAGTTATTAAATAACAGCATGCTGAATGAATTACTATGCCTTGTCATTATTTCGGAGTACACGCCGCTTTCAATGCCTTAAAAAGTTTTTGTACTGAAATAGGTGTGGCATAGGTGTGCTCTCTCTAATTTTAGCGCAGTTTTTGATCAGCAGTAACAAATTGGGAATATGATTTCCACCATAGGGTTCGCCTTGGCCACTTGTCAGATTTCCTCAGCACATCATGCATTACAAGTTTGAGTTTTGTCAAAGATGACGACGAAATCGGTAAGTTTTGATGATGAATTCGCTCACAGTCGACTTGTTTTACTTGTAAAAACCCAAAATTTATTCCCGGAGCAGATCTTGGCGTTTTGTCTTAACTGACCTTTGATGTACAAATTAGTACAAGAATCTATCGTAGGCCAACAAATAGTGAGTTTTAGGCCCGTGTAGAGGGAATCAAAGAATGTCATCCGCCTAGGACTACACTAAGCTGGGCCATAACAGGGCAAAGACTCTTTTTTTTTAACTTATACAGACGAACTGTAATTGCTGCTTAAGTAGAAAACACAAAACGGTTACTGCTCATGAGCAGGACACCCAAACTGTGTGCAATTCCACAATTGGTTTCGGCTCCATTAAATCCTGCACCAATTGTAGAACAATTTAGGAGGAGCCACCCGCTAAGTGAGCACAGCAACTGAAAAACGTTAGTAAAAAAAGTAAGGAAAGTGATTAAAGAGCAACACTTTGAAAAACTACACAAAATTTTGAGTACTTTTTATTACTCATTCATTAGATTTAGTGTAAGTGTTTATTTGTTTCATTGGACAATTAACAGTTAATTGAACCTTGATGAACACTCCGGATGACTAGTAACGTTTTAGCCTGCTTGTAGCACTTGGTTGTTGTTTTAGCGCGGGAAACTCACAGGGTAAGGTGTTGCCGCCATCTTGGGTTTGTGGTCGAGCGGCATTGCCGAAATCCAAGATGGCTGCATTGCCGAAATCCAAGATGGCTGCATTGCCGAAACCCAAGATGGTGGAATTGCGGAATTCCAAGATAGCGGCAAGGCCGTGCCCGGTGAGTTTTCCTTGCTAAAAACACCCAACCGGCTTCAAGCAGGCTAGAAACGTGAAAACCATGAATAGTAGCCTATCCGTAATAGCCATGATACCGAAACCGCACATTATCTTGAAAGATGTTTAGATTGAGTGTTGCTATTTTATTACAAGTATTTTGCAATTTTAAAAATTTAAGGAATGGAAAGAAGAAACTTGATTTCTAAGGATCTTCTAAAGGAACCTACAAACCGGGAAAACAGAAAGGTCAGTATTGCTGATATTGGATGGAAGGGAGCACAAACAGTTTGTATTTGGATTAGCAAGAAGAGAGATTGTTGTGAAAATCATTTGAGAACATGACATGACGCCATTATGTCGAAGGTGGAAGCTAAATGTTTAAAATAATCGAAGGTAAAAAGGGAATTTTGATACCAATGAAAATAATCAAAGGTAAAGGATAGATGTTTTAAAACACCAAAAGAAAGAATCTAAGTTGAAAAATAAATGTTGATTTCAATGAAGATGATGTCCATAAGATAAAAATCTTTTAACATTTAAAAATTCTAATAATGAATTTCGATGAAAATAATTATCAAAATAAATTTAGTAAAACACGCCCTCTGATTGGATTAGGACCTTTAGTTTTTTACATTGTAATTTTCAAGACCAATGTGTGCAGGTGTCAATCAAGGTGCATTCCAACGTGCAGCTATTGTTTACACTATTGTTCTCCGCCCTCGTCGTCGTCGGCGTTGTCGTACTCGCATCTTAAACTCCCTATTAAAGATCGTTAGACATACGGTAGTCTTTGTTGTCTTATTGAGTTTTTCCGCCATGTTACAGAGCCCAGTCTCGTGGCAGTCTCCAGTAACTGGTGGCAAGAGGTCAGTGCATGGTATGGTACGAAGAAGCAGAAGTATCTCAGTGTACTCCAAGGAATGTAAGTCGCTGCTTGTTTATCAACCTTTCTGCATACAGGACAAATGTTAAAAATTTTCAGTTTAGGACTTTGTTGAAATCATCTTTAGTAGCTTGTTCAATCTCAACTTGATTTCATTTCAAATTCTTAATTCATAACACAGTAGAACACCGTTAGCTCGAAATCCAAAGGGAAAGGAAAACAAAAAAGCAGTTCGAAATAACCGAGTTTAGGCCAGTGGATTACGTTTTTAGCATTAAATCCAGGGTAAGCTTGGTTTTGTTCGAGTTAGCAAAGAGTTTGAGTTATCCAAATTTGATGTCTGAGAGAAAACAGATGTTGACAAACAACGAGCAACGAGCCTGGACGTAAAGGGTGTTCACCTTGGAACAGGTTTTCCACAGAAATATCACGATGCCTATTGAGTTACGCGAGCATCTTTATCCACAGTCGGATCTTACTGTAAAGCACTGTATAGTGAAAATGTAGAAAGAGTATGTTTTCTGTTGTTTTTAGGTTTAAACCAAGAAATCGTGCCTTTGGGTTGACTGTCTTTCTCTACGTCACCCGTGTTGCCTTTGTTTTTTCTAGCTTGTTCAACACGAAGAAGCCAGTGGGTGGTTTAAGTTTCCGAGGAGCAAATTATTCGAGACTTCAAAATTCTCTCTTACCCATGTTATTGTTGGTACTGTACTGTAGATCTGCTTTATCCCCTCCTTACTCCCCCCTCCCTATGTTCGTTAATGTAAGCCCTGAATCAAATAAATGAGTTCAACTTCATTTACTCAAGTTTGTTTTATTATTGGCCTTTGCGTAAAATCTTCAGACCATTCAAACCTTCCGGTCGCACAAAGTTACTGGCAGAGTGCCTATTTTGCTAATACCACCCTTACCCTACGCTGCTATACTTTCTGCATCAAATTGATAAAATATTCACGTACGCTGCTTGCAAATTGTTATACTCAACTCACGCATTCTGATTAGGAGAGTGTCAAATGGGAAAGGGGTTATTACGTGAAGTGCGAGGTCGTGTCATTTCAGCTGGTTCCTGACTCAGAACTTTTCTTGACAATGTAGCACTCAAAAGCTCAGATGTGGATGATGAAGGCAGTGTGAATGCCTGGACACCTCAGAGATCTCGCACAATGTCCATCGACGTTGAGACCCACGAGTATATTAAACAACTGGAAGTAACCGAGTCAATTCATGATCAGGCAGACATCTTGCACTTTCTCTACAATAATAAGTAAGTTAGTGATTCAATTCCTTCTTGTGAGGAAATAGTTCTAGGGGAAAGCATTGTAATTTTAAAATACCAAATGTTAGGTCCCTTTTAGGCTTTATACTTAATTTACCTGCTGTAACACTAATTGTAATGTAAACATAGTTTGTGAATAAAGGTATAGATGATTTTTCCGCCAAATTAGGGGCCCAGGTTTTGACACTAATTTGCACGGAGTTCAAGGGACCACAATTCAGAAACTTCTGGAGGAGCTTTACGAGAAGGTAACAGGCTAATTCGATATCATGATTACGCACTTCATAAAGTTTTTAACAAAAACACTGTGAAACTAAGCTACAGCTTTACAAGCAGCATCAAGAACATAATATCCAGCCACAAAAGAGCTAAACTAAATAAAGAAATGAAACCCTCTGATCTCGACACAAAAGCAAATTCTGTAATTTCAGTAACAAGAACTCTTCCCCAATTGGCATAAACTGTAACATAAAGAACATTAGTACTTAACTAAACAACCGATACCCATTTTCTCGCACTCTGATTGGCTTACGTATCTTGCGGTATCCATGGCTTTTAGTTGATTTTGAGTCGGTTGTCAGTTTCCGTCATTTAGAAACAAGGAATTGCTTGTTTTAAACGAAGAACTATTCCAGCAAACACGAAGAGGGCAACAGGGTTCGGCTTTTTAGTTTTAACGGTTAGAACAAATTTTCCTCTTTCAAAATCCACGACAATGTTCTTCCAAAAATCCCTGAAGAATGTAAATAAAACTAGAAACGAAATAACTTGCATTGTATTGTTTCTTTGAAAATGAATTGAACTACATCCCTATCTTCTGGTTCGCGTCCCGGTATAATATATACACTGCTTTTCACCTTCCCTTCCGGGAATAGTTTTTTTAGATTATTCGAGGTCACTACAATTGAATAAAAAACACATCAGACTTTGCAACACAACTTTCAAGTTTTGGTACAGAAACCACATGTGCTCTTTCCGAAACGAACATTACTGAAATGCAACTGAATTAATACTTGTAAGGGTTACCACAGCTGGTTCAGGTTAGGCTGTAACCATACCAACCCAAAGCCAATAACTGACAAGGAATAAAATTTTACCTTACGATATTTTTTGTATAAGTATTTTTTTAAACTTTTGTTAAAGCTTTTATAAGGTGTACAAAATAATTTAGGGTAAAGACAATAGGCTGGAGAAATTTTGGGATATGTCATGTTGGTGTTATTAATGGTGATTGTGATGGTGATGTTGGTAACGACGATGATGTGATGATGATGATAATGATGATGATGATGATGGTGAGGATGATGATGTTGGTGAGGGTGATGATGGTGATGATGATAATGATTTTGACAATGATGGTGCTAGTGATGGTGATGATGTTGATGACAACGATGATGTGATAATGATGGCGGTGATGATGAGGAGGAGGACAACGGCGATAACCAAGACGTCATTTATTTATCTTTGTTCTCCACAGGCTTGCCAAGTAAAACTGTGGTCACTTGTGAGGCACACAGCAGGGCTTCTGAAGAAGAGGGTGGGGGACATTACTGGGGTAAGGAAACAAATAAATTTGCTTTATGTTTTGTGCACCTTTTTTATTAGGAAGCAAGTACGCCATAAAGTTAGAACTAGGAAGGAAACTAATGGCGGCAACAATAAGCTGAACGTTCTCTTCTTGTGCAATATACAACTATTCCCATGAAGATTTGAAATAACTTTTAGCGTTAATTTTTTTGTTTTAGGGAATAGACGAAAACCAACAACACATTATTTTGTTCCCAATAAGTAACCTATTTCTGAAAGTTTAAAAAAAAAGTTTAACACTTGAGTTTAGCCATTACACAATATCGGGTTTCAAATTGGTGTTTAAGTGAGTATAGCAACAGCTGAAACTGAATGTAATGATAACATAACTGTACTCACATGTAGATGGTTGTAGGTAAATTACGCTTTTGATGTGCTTTTACAGGACTTAAAACTGAAATAGAAATCCAAAGGTATTAAAGCATAAGATCACATTTTTCTCCTTTCCTCGAAAAGTCGGTATACAGCATCAAAATAGTGACAGAGCTTCATGTAATCTTATTTGAAATCGAGGGCTGTACCCAAGGAAATGTATCAAAGAAATTTAGATTTTTCAAATTTTTGTCAGTTATATCAGATTTTAGACATCTATTAAGATTATTAAAAAACCCTTTGATCGTTGTTGGTTGCTCTGTTTGTCACAGTCACTCACAGATCTGCTGGTGAGAGGGAAACAGGTCACTATTGGAATTCCTCAGCAAGGAAGAGAAGAAGTTCTTGACAGGTAAGTTATAAATTTGACCTTTTTTCTCAATACTCAACTCAAAGAAGCCCAATATATTTATAGCTGCTATTTTTCTGCCTAGTGAACCTTTTCTCATGCAGTAACAACAATCATGGTAAGGAAGAAGATGATGGGAAAATATAGATTGATAGTGAAGGTGATCAAAATTATGATGATGATAGTGATGATAATAGTGATAATGAGAGTGATTAAGGGAGTGGTGGTGAAAGTGATTTTGGGAGTGACGATGTTGTTGATTAGATTGATAGTGAAGGTGATCAAAGTTATGATGATAGTGATGATATTTGTGATAATGATAGTGATTAAGGGAGTGGTGGTGAAAGTGATTATGGGAGTGACAATGTTGTTGATTAAGTTCAGATAAAGATGCCTAGTCCATGATAAAACTGATCATGATTGTAATTGAAATATGACATTGATAATGGTTCAGTCGTACTCTTTTTATTCATGTTAAAAGACAAGTAGCTTTTTAAGTACACGAAAGGAAATGAAAAGAACACTCTGTTGAAATAACTTGCATTGAATTAATCTCAACTGCCACAAAATATTCAACTATTTGGAATCCTTTCGACTTCTGTGTTATCAAATGTACGCGTTTGTGTTTCAGACCCTATCCACCGCAAGAGCTGAAGAAAATGATCTTCAGCGTATTTGGAGAAGATATTGGAACAGCAGTCGTAACACAGGTAGTAAAAGCACGTAGGAGTAGCAGACTCGTAATGCATTTAAGGAAAAGAACAACATTCTTAAACAAAACATGTCTCGGCCATGTCTCTGACCTTCTTCAGTTGTAACTAGAACTAAAATTTACATATATACTGTTTATAAAGAGCTAGTAATACTAATTGGTAAAGGCAAGTACAACTATATCATTAATTCTTGAAATTCCTGCTTGAATAAATATAAATAGAACAAAAGAAAATATGAACTAATTACGAAAAAAGACTTAAACTGTCATGAAAAACCTGCTTGTTTCTTCGTTTTTGATCGTGTTTCATAGTTATAAATTGTGCCAATGTTGCGGAAATAGTTTGAAAAACATCAGGCAACTGCTTAGTGTTATGCTTATAGACTAGTACTGGTAACTGAAGATTCACTATTTCAAAAATGTTTAATATGTCGAGCCCCTGAAATAAGGGTATCAATATAATCAATATAAATTGCTTTGCAATAGATTTATGTACAGGAGTCTCGAATTTTAGCTGTTAATATGAACACAGACTTTACAAAATATTTATTGGAGGCCGAGAATGGCACGCCACACTTCAAAACGGCGGCGCATGGGAAAATGATAAAGCTTAATTTTATGTACCAGAGCCCAGTTGTTCAAAAGACGATTAGTTTAATCCAGGGTTAATTACCATGACAACCAATAGGTTTTGTTAACCCTTTCAGCCCCAACCAGTTTATCAACATTTAACTTCTCCTTACATAACCAATACAATATAGGTCATTTTGTAAAGAGAAAATAGAAATTGATCAGACAGAAAACTACCAAAGATGAAAAGAAAAATTCTCCTAAACTGCTAACAGGAAAAGTATGGGTTATAGTTGAGAGATATTAGCAATACATCATTTGGAGCTGAAAAAGTTAAGAGTTAACGGCTTTCGAACAACCGGCCCCAGATTATCAAGTTTGAGCTTCTGATACGGACAGGATTCAAACTTGACAAAAGTTTATTTAGGCCTAATAATGTTCTACAATGGATCCCTTTAAACCATTTTTCGTAAGACTCTTATTGTTACTCCTTTACTATCCCCTTTATATTTATATTAAATTTCTATCTTTTGTTCTAGTTTTACAATTTTTTTTACATATTTACTCATTTTATTTATTTTGGGGAGCAGGTTCCCCCGAACAACCATAGGGCTAGTGAAAGGGGGACCCGAAAAAGATATTTAAAATTATAAATGTCTTTTTTTAACGAAAACTAAAAGAAAAAAAGACGGAATTGTAGCGCAACAAACAATTTCGAGAGAACACAAAACTCTGTTCTGAGTCAATCATGCTATATTTGAGGATTTTCTTGAACTGACCTAAAGTTTAGTGTTTAATTGTTTCATAAAGTGAACTCAATATTTTTGCTCCTTGGAATCAGATGTTAAGTATCTCAAAGTTTTAGGCAATGAAAAAGATGTTTTTGTAGCAAGTTAGCAGTGTAGGGATTTCAAAGTTTGGATTGTGGTTAATACTGCCGGATGTTTTTTTGTTGCAGGAGTTGCTTGTTTATCTGGGTGTATTTGCCCGAGTTGATCCAGAATTGTTCAAGGAAATGTTGCGATTGAGAGTTGGTTTGATTATTGAAGTAATGGTTGCTGAGCTAGCAAGGTCCATGAATTGCACAGGTAATTAAACAATACAGGGATTTAGCCCTGGCAAGATCCATGCATTGCACAGGTAGTTAAACAATACAGAGATTTAGCCCTGGCAAGGTCCGTGAACTGCACAGGTAATAATGACTACGCAAGAGATGGGGACTTGTACATTTACCAATAACTTTTCGCTCATAAACGCCTAATTTTGTCCATAAAAACACAAAGAGAGAATCTGCAAACCTCAAAGTTGACATTAACACAGTTTTGTTAGTACAAGGAAGGGTTTTACCTGTTTTCACCTTCCCTTCGTTTCTTTTATTGGTGTAAGGTTCGCAATGCATTGTGGTAAAATGTACAACCGCAACCGTTTTTGGAATGGTCAATCAACAGTAAAGATATTAAGCCCTTTCGAATTGTTAACTTTGAGAGTTAAAGTAAGTATGTCAATATTGCGTGCCTTTTGGCAATCGGCAGACTTTAATTTCAGCCATTAATTGAAAAGGGTTCTGAGGGTCCAGAAAAGTCCTTTAATGTGGAAAAAAGTCCCAGCATTTGAAACTATTGAAATTTAGACAAGGTCAATGAAAACCTTGGAAATGATAAATTATCTTTAATATATAGTTAATAGCGCGTGTTGGATATGATATGAGATGGTAAATAGCCAATGATGGGTTGACTATAAGTCATCACTATTCCATCATATAAGTCATCACTATTCCATCCACCAAAATGTAAGGCATAGCTCCCCCTTAGCAAGAGTTTGCTGTAGTTAATCGAGATGCTGTCAAAATATTTCAGGTGAAGACGCCGCAGATTATTTTATGAACTTGAGCCCCTTCGAGATGAAGACATTACTGTACCACATTCTCAGTGGAAAGGAGTTTGGCACTGTGGACTGTAAGAACCAATATTCTCTTTGCAGCTGTTACTATCTTGATACATTGTTTTATTGAGTAAGACACAAGTACCTTTATTACTATCAGTAGATTGGCTCAAAAAGAAATTGATCAACCTCAGTTACTAAATGGCTGTTTCGACTTCTGTTACTATCTTGATACATTGTTTTATTGAGTAAGACACAAGTACCTTTATTACTATCAGTAGATTGGCTCAAAAAGAAATTGATCAACCTCAGTTACTAAATGGCTGTTTCGACTTCTGTTACTATCTTGATACATTGTTTTATTGAGTAAGACACAAGTACCTTTATTACTTTCAGTAGATTCGCTCGAAAAGAGGTTGATCAACCTCAGTTACTAAATGGCTGTTTCGACTTTCTCTTGTTAACGGAATCCGCGGCTGTACGACTTTCAATTGCTGGTTTTGACGTGACGTCATGGCGGCCATGAACTGGTGCTCTTGAACAAAAGAATTTTAATCATTTCTTTTGTTTGGAGCACCAACATGGCCGTTTCATCTTTTGTTTTTGGTGTCTCTAGGGAATGGTTGCAACCCAAGAATAGCTCCAACTGATAAATCTGGGCATTTATATAACGTCGGTTAAATTCCTTTGATAGTTTTTGCGGTTTGGATATCCGACACGCCGCCATTTTGAAACGTGACGCTTTTTGGTTGTAGTGTGAACCCCCTCTCGTTCATTGTAGTTGTTATCATCGAAAGAGGAGACAGGAACTGCAACCGAAGCACGTTATATTTCAAAATGGCGGCGCGGGATATTTAAACCGTGAAACTGATCTACTGAAAAGGCTGGGCGTTGGATATACAGTATTATGAAATGTATAAATTGCTTTTGTGGACACAAACTTAACAAAAGCTCTTTTGAGACCAAAAATGTTATACGGTGGTGGATTGCTTTAATAATAATAATAATAATAATGATGATAATGATAATGATAATGATAATGATAATGATAATGATAATGATATTGATAATGGTAATGATAATGATAATGATAATAATAATAATAATAACTTTTCATATAGCGCCTTTCTCCAAAAGACTCAAAGCGCTTATATATGTAATAAAATAGTAGCTAGTAAGAAGTAAAACTTGAACAAAAAACAAAATTCACTTATATCTGATAAAAATTAAAATGATAAAAAATGATAAAATGTTAAATAATGAAAATATCGATATATATTATTTTTTATTCACGTCTCAGTGTCACATCTACTTCACATCTCATCTTTTTATTCCAGTCTTAGCATTATCTCTGGATGTGATTCAATGTCAGCCAGTCTTTACTTTTAACTCTGGTCTTTGACATTTGCTTATAAATTTTGACTTTTGGCTTTTTATTTATTATCATATCCGGGTTATTACTCATCACTATTCCATTTTCTTTTGAATGTGTTACCTTCAACAATCACTTATTTAACTAATATTTGGAAAGCAATAATCCCTTTAATTTCCCTTTTCGACTTTAACCTCAAAAATGTTTTGTTCGCAGCCTCGACGAGAATGGGCTCCGAGAAACAACTCTCAATCCTTAGCATTGACCCTCCAAAAAGAGTTGGAATTAAGCAGCTCAACAAAACCATCCGTGTAAGTTTAACTTTACCTTTGTAAGAGATTAAAGATCTCGGCATTTGGATCTCAGTGTTTCGAGTCGTAGTTCAACCTCTCTTACACTTGTGGAAAGAGCAAGGGCAAAGACAATGCACGATTACGCAAGAAAATGGCGACCTGTACATTTACCTATAGTTTCCAGTGCTTAAACGTCAATAGATTTGCCCATAAAAACGTATAGCGTGAATCTGGAAACCCTAAATTTGAGGTACACATATTGATCTTAGTACAAGGAAGAGTTACTGCTCGTGCCTCCCACCACTGTCGACCCGGGATCGAGTCCTGGGTTCCGCATATGGGCTGAGTGTGGCTGACTCCGAGGGTTTTTCTCCGGGCTCTCCGGTTTTCCTCCCTCAACAAAATCGACACCCAGCTAATTCTATCTGGTTGTGGAGCTGTGCTCCGAGGTCATGCATTGGCTTTATAGCGGCAGCAATATGCGCCTTAACATGCTTTCGGTCCAACCTCGTTGAGCTGCGTCCTTCGCAATTCAGTCCATGACTGAAAGTAAGGGCAATTAGCTCGCTAGATATTATTTTTCCTTCCCTGAGTTTTTTTTAGGGGTGTAAGGTTCGTAATGCATTGTGGTGAAATTTACAGCAGCTATCTTTTTCCAAATGGTCGATTAAGGCTTAGTTATTAAGTTATCTGCCGACAGGGTTTGTCCTGGTTTTGACTTTTGACAGGATACTGCACGAGTTGAAGGAGTGTGTTGTTTCCCCTTGCTTCAAAACTGAGTCGAAATGCGCTTTATTTGAAATATAAATGTAACAATAATTTTTTTGGAAACGTACCGTCCTTCCAAGCGCGAATAAGTAATATTATATGGAGCTCAGATGCTTTCAACCCTGCGTTATTTACAGTAGAAATAAGTGATATTTCAGGGTTCTCTTTGTTTTGCATTGAGTTTCCAGATGACTCAGCGAAAATGTTGTTGCTTCTTGCTAGTGGGAAGCAAGAGTACGGTTCAAATCGAGTCCGTTGTTGGAAAAGGGTATTTCTTTATTTGACCTAACACTGGTTTACCCTACAGAAACTGTCATCAAGTGCAGCAACCCCTATACATTTGCTGGTATGTGATGTTAAGTTGTAAGCATGCATCACCTGACTTTTCCCGTCCACACTCCTCGTTTTGCCCTTTTACGGTGATATGCCAGGCTGCTTAGCCTGTTGGGTGCGACTGCAAAACGTTGCAATGAAGTTGAATTCGATACTAGATGTGTGTGTGTCAAACCTGAGTCAGTTAAGATAAATTAGAGGCTTATGAGCATGTGCTACATAGTTTAGTCACTGACTTGTGAAATTCTAAGGACGGTGTGCTGTTGTTCATAGTAGAATTATTCGCTAGAGTGCATGCCACTGCGAAAGTGTAGCAGTATAATCCTAGGCAAAGTGAGCGTGCTAGCGCCGACGTGTTGCAGTAGAATCCTAAGGTATGTGTGCGTGCCACTACCGATGTGATGGGGTAGAATCCTAAGCTAGGTGTGCATGCCATTACCGACATATTGCAGCAGAATCCTAAGCTAGGTGTGCATCCCATTACCGATGTGATGGAGTAGAATCCTAAGCTAGGTGTGCATGCCATTACCAACATGTTGCAGTAGAATCCTAAGCTATGTGAGCGTGCCATTACCGACATGTTGCAGTGGAATCCTAAGCTAGGTGTGCATGCCATTACCAACATATTGCAGTAGAATCCTAAGCTAGGTGTGCGTGCCATTACCGACATGTTGCAGTAGAATCCTAAGCTATGTTAGCGTGCCACTACCGATGTGTTGGAGTAGAATCCTGAGCTAGATGTGCATGCCATTACCGACATGTTGCAGTAGAATCCTAAGCTATGTTAGCGTGCCACTACCGATGTGATGGAGTAGAATCCTGAGCTAGATGTGCATGCCATTGCTGCAGTAGAATCCTAAGCTAGGTGTACATGTCATTACCGACATGTTGCAGTAGAATCCTGAGCTATGTGAGCATGCCACTACCGATGTGTTGCAGTAGAATCCTAAGCTATGTTAGCGTGCCATTACTGACATGTTGCAGTAGAATCCTAAGCTAGGTGTGCATGCCATTACCAACATGTTGCAGTAGAATCCTAAGCTATGTGAGCGTGCCACTACCGATGTGTTTTAGCTGGGGACACCTCACAAGCTGATGAATACTCATGTTTGTTCTCAAAACCCTTAAACTCTTCTTTGCTTTCTTCTGTTTCTTTGTTGATCAAATAAAGCATGCAACGCATTGTGTTTGTGCTTTCGTGTGTACGAGTGTGATTTTGTTGTCACCCGCATTCTTCTTCATACATACATAAACTACCTGTTTTCGTTACGTCGTTCTTAGCAATGAAAGTTTTTCAAAGCTAGAAAGTCGTCACTGTCGCTTGGCGTACATCGTAATTTTTTTCCCACACGTATCCTATTCTTTTCACGCAGTAGTATGTGGATTAATATTTCCATTTCCTTTGATTTCGAGTTATTTTTCTTCATACAAAGCTACATAAACAGAGTTGTTCATATTTTTCCTCTTTATATGGCTTCAGTTACTGATTCAAAGACAAATAGGAGCGCCATTTATTTCTACTCTTAAAGACCAGTAAATTAAAAAGAAGTTGATCAACACTTAACAGTTACTTATCGGCCTTGCGAAAAGTAAAACGAAGAAATAAATGTTCTAATATAACTTATCAAAGTTCAACATTAAGTCGTTGAAAAGGATATTGTACTATTGCTTAACTCTTTCCCCCCTAAGGCATCAATTGGTCAACATCTAAGTTATCCTTATAGTAACAATAGAAAACAAGCTGATTAATGTTGAGAATATGAAATTTGATCATCAGACAAGAACTCTAAAAGATTAATTCTCAAATTCTCCCAAACTACTCAGAAATATTAAGGACATAAGTTATGAGAATTTACAAGCTAATCATTTGGCACTCCTAGGGGTAAAAGGATTAATACTACATGTAAATTTGAAACGTAACAGGAGTTCACGTGTTTTAGCTCATATTAGTTCTATAGTATTAATATTTTCTTAAAGATTTTCAATAGCATGCGTATTAACGCACTGCTGCGTTGAGCTAAATTACGTAACGCAATAGGACCTCGAGTTGCTCCGCAGAACTTGTTCCATAGTTCTCCATAAAAAGATAATGACATGCTGTAGTACAGCGTACCACTTAGTTACGTAACGCCATGTTACCTTACGCACTGCATGCGTAATAACGCACGAAACTGCCAGACTCATTAGGCTCCGAGTCACGTAGTTTAACTCGTTCTAGAACATTTATGACATGCGTGATAACGTACTATAGTACAGCGTACCACTAAAAAACGTAACGCCATGTTACCTTACGCACTGCATGCGTAATAACGCACGAAACTGCCCAACGCATTAGGACCTCGAGTCACTTAGTTTAACTCGTTCTAGAACATTTATGACATGCGTAATGACATACTATAGTACAGGGTACCACTTAGTTACGTAACACCATGTTACCTTACGCGCTGCATGCGTAATAACGCACGAAACTGCCCAACGCATTAGGACCTCGAGTCACTTAGTTTAACTTGTTCTAGAACATTCATGACATGCGTAATGACATACTATAGTACAGGGTACCACTTAGTTACGTAACACCATGTTACCTTACGCGCTGCATGCGTAATAACGCACGAAACTGCCCAACGCATTAGGACCTCGAGTCACTTAGTTTAACTTGTTCTAGAACATTTATGACATAAGTAATGACGTACTATAAGACTACGTACCACTTAATTACGTAACGTAATAAAAGTGAAGTTTAAGTTGTAATTCCGTTGAGACCTACTTGATCTATGCTTCTATTCTGATTGGGAATAATGGTGAATTTAATTTCAAAGTCTGACGTGATTAACGATGAGTGCATTACAAACGCAAACGAAACGTCAAGAACATACCGACAAATGACATGTTTGCAGTGTGGAAGTAGGATTGTTTGATCTAATATTCTTGATAATCTTTTCAGCACATTAGTAGCCGAGGAAGTCACCATCACACTTCTTTTAACCTGAAGCCCCCTTCAGGTTCACGCAAAGGGAAGTCTGATGATGAAGACGAGGAATCTGGATCGGAAGATGACAGCAGTGAACAAGACAGTAGGTTGGGCCAGTGGATTCGAAGGCGGTGTTTAGACGGAGCATTAAACAGAGTCCCAGTGGATTTTTATCCCAATGTTTGGCGAGTTATAGAAAAGGTTTGTTATTTGAAGGGTGCGTTTGATTTATCAGTTTTGAGAATGGGCCTTATTCATGATAACGTCAAAATAGCGTTTTACTGCTTTAAAACGAGTCTTGGTGGTCATATTTAGCAAGGGTTCGTCCGGGTCCTTAAAAACCTCAAAAGTCCTTAATTTTCACTTTCCAAAATTTGAGGTCTCAAAAGTCCTTCAATTTTACAAAAATCAGTCATGGTCCTTAAAAGGTCCTTAAACTTTTGCTTTTTCTCTTAAGTTGGCATTTTTTGTGATGTTTCGAGAAGCATGAATCATACAGTTTGTTGAGTTTGAATGAAGACTACACTATTATGTTGTCATAAAAAGTGCACAGTAATAGTTCTGCTTACGTAATGCCAAATCAAACCTTTGCAGTTCTATAGACTTTAGTTTCAGGTCCGTGAATAACAGCAACTAAAACGTGCCTGTAACTATATAACTGTGTGAAGGAAGATCAATATCTTAAAAAGTCGTGTTTTAGGTCAGTTCTGATGGTTGATGTCCTATGGCTTAGGTCCTCAAAAACCAATAATCTTGCCTTAAAAAGTCCTAAAAAAGTCCTTAAATTTTGCTTTGAGAAAAGCGGACAAACCCTGTTAGTTGCTACGCGCAGCTTAACGAACATTCCGGTGACTAATAATGGTAGAACAGACATTACGAATTGCTGATCAGTAAAAAAAAAAGTTAAAATAGGTCGAAAACTCCCACCATCTCACATAGCACTTCACCCCAAAGCCTCACTTTTATGCACTTGTGACGTCATCGTGATTAAGATCTATTGTAAACCTGAAAGAGCATATGACACGAAACCAGTTTTTCAATTTTCAAAAAAGAATACTAAAATAATATTGGTTTGCCAAGTTTGAGAAACATACGATGAAAGTACGCCAAGATACGGCGTGAAGGATTTTGAATTTTTCCCCGCTAAAATTTCCCCCTCCAAAAGACCAACAAGATGACGTAACAGGTCACGTTCGTCTCGACTCAGTCCATCTAGTATGGTGCCTCGAAGTAAAGAGACAAGTCGATTTTAAAACATCTGTAACTGCTAGGGTTTTCGACAGAAACTTTATTAGTTACAGATGTTTTAAAGTCGATTTTTGATGGACTGAGGCGAAACGCACGTGTTCTGTTACGTCATATTGTTGGTCTTTTGGAAAGGACAATTTTAGCGGGAAAAATTCAAAATTCTACACGCCGTATCTTGGTGTACTTTCATCGTATGAATCTCAAACTTGGCAAACCATTGCTTTTTATAGTATACTTTTTGAAAATTGAAAAACTGATCTCGTGTCATATGCTCTTTAAAACATTCTCCCTGAAAGCTGTAAGAAGCTGAATTGGTAACCTTTCTACAGTTCGCCTGGTTAGCCCAGTTCTTAGTAAGGTGCCAGTTCGTCGTGCGGGAGGCCTGGGGTCGATTCCCAGCCGGACCTACACTCAGGGTCCTAAAAAAACTGAGGAGAAGGTGCTGCCTTTGCTCTAACACCTGCAAACGGTTAGACCTTCGAGTCTTTTGGGATGAGGGTATTAAGCCTTCAACTTCAAATTTTTTTGAAACAGAGAACATTTTCAGAACCTAAAGAAATGAATAACTAGTCACTTTGTTAGTTTTCAAGCAGTTGCTTTAAAGTTAGAAAACTTTTAATTTTTGCTGAAACCGTTTTTAGCAGGATAAGGTTTAATATATAGCAATTAGAAATCTTTAAAACAAGAACAGTACGATGGTATTGAAAGTTAATTGTTTATTTGTATCTTGCTAAAGTGTGTTTATAGTAAACTCGTTCCTTTTCAGTGTCGAGGGATCAGCATTTATAAACAGTTCCTTCCCCATGCGATGGTGGAAGAGGTAAGGCTGTTTTTTAGTATGTTATTTGCCACGTGCGTATATCCCGTGTAAAACTGGAAAAGCAGGTAGTTTCCCTGTACCTCTGGGATACTCCCGGAATTTGGTGGAAAATTTTTTAACTCTATAACAAACTAACCAATGCCTACTGAAGCATCTTGCTCGCAAGTGTACGTTTCGTATTGAGACTAAGTTTCATAATTTACTTGGGATTTGGGTAAGTTTTTGTGTATACAAAGGTTGCCTGTGAATGTTTTGTAATGAGACAATTAATTAAAATACAAGTCCTTGCTATTGTGCTAGAAATAAAGTTGATGTTGTTTTGTTTTTCGCCGAGAGAGAATTAGGGGTTGGGTCCTCGAAAAATAATTTTGCTAACTTTGAAAACTCCTAGAAAGCTAGAACTTTGTTATCATCAACCAGCACGAACCTTGTAAAACGTTTCGAAACTCTTTTGACGTTCTCTTTAAACAATAACCATCCTTAACTCAGATGACTCAACGTGAGCTAAAGTTCGCCCTGTGTGTAGAAGCGGCACTCAACCGTGTTCAGGAACCCGAGTATCGTCAGTTAGTTGTTGAAGCGCTGATGGTCCTGGCACTAGTTGTAGAAAACTACCCTGAACAAACCCTTGGAGAGACAGTCGATGTGGATTCTCTAGTGTGGGAAGGCTATCAAAGTTACCTAAAAGATCAGGAATACTGAAGGACAAAGACCCTATTATTAACGAAACAATACCAGGTTAATGTTTTTTTTTCTCTCAACCAACCGTAC
>JAOBAT010085818.1:2302-18519 GCA_026413305.1 Hydrozoanthus tunicans
CAAACAAAATTTTTCATCGCTTTTCATCATTACAATGAAGTAAAATAATTTTTCCCTTCGTATGCATTTTAAATACATCAGTTGATACGATTTCAAATTGTTAATACCTCAAGAGCCAAACAAAATTTTTCATCGCTTTTCATCATTACAATGAAGTAAAATAATTTTTCCCTTCGTATGCATTTTAAATACACTTAGGTAAGTTGTATATACTTCATGACAAAACTTATTGAGGCATAGCCTTAGCATTTTCGTCCCCAGAGCCCATCGCTTCTCTTAGCGGCCTCGGTTACAGACTCCTTTTGGGGTTCCAGTCCCCTTGGCCCCTAAACATCCTTTGTATTTAACTACTAAAAACTTTTTTTACAAAATCTTCTCGCCCCAATTCCTCATTTAGCAAGGTCTGTCCACTGAGGTAACAAAATATTTCATTTCATATGCACTTTAACCACTGAGAAATTACTGAAATGCTTTAACACAAGAATCAAGGAGCGCTCTTGCTTAACTGCATCTCGCCGTCACTCAACATACTCTCGTGTAGCCGTAATAAACACTCATAATTAACGGTATTCGAAAAGAAAGCTCGAAAAAGAACAGAAAAGCTACTAAATCGTTGCAGTGGACAACAAGTTTTATATTTTCGTTCTAGTGTATGCGACCCAGACTCTATCTTCTCACTAGGACCTAGGACCCTGGTAACCAGCTACTTTGTGATCAGCATAAAAGTTTTCAAATTGCTTTAAATCCTCACTGTCGGAAACTTTAAAACTCTGGTTTTTCCACTATCAGCCCTTCGTCGGGGCAAAAACATTTTATAAGCTGGCTGGATGGTTTAAGAGGGTAGTAAAGGCAACATTTTTAGGTGACGGTTGGGGGAATACAGAAACGCAAAGAATTAATAATCGTATCTTGTGGACGGCATAAATATTGATGAAGTACTTCACGTTAGAGGACGGACAAGTCGTCTGACAATTCGTTCGTCTTTAATAGTGTGAAAGGGAGACGTACAAATCGTTTTGTGTTCGCCTTCATAAATTCACATCACACATACAACTAACGTACAAACAGATAAATGTCGCCATACGCTAGTGCCGTTCTCCTTCCATGATACAAAGACAACTTTTTCCACTGTTTGTTCGACAGATGTGAATTTATGACGGCCTTTGTTCGATTCGTCAGACAATAAAAATCATCTGAAAAGACCAACAAACAGACGCAAGAACTCAGACGATTTTTTCGTCCAAAATCGTGTTCGCCTCGTTTCACACTCAGACAACTGTTCGACTGAGACGTTTGTTCGTCCTATAATGTGAAAACAGCTAATGTCGATGTCGACAAAAAAGATCTACAAACCCTACACCTTTTCACTGACAACCTTGTCCAACTTTTATTATCTTTGTCTAGAAACTTTTCCTTTGTCTTAACTCTTTCCATTACACTTGAACGTTAGATCAACCAAATTCTTGTTGTCTTAAAAATGGGTTTCGCGACAAACATTTGGTTATGCATTATACCTTGATAGTTTACTTGTATAGTCGTTTAAAAGATTATAATACCATATGTAAACGTCTGAATTTCGTAAAAATAGTTCATTTATCTTTCAAATTACCTAGAATTCATGCTAACTGCCTCCAAGCGGATTCGCATTATAATGATATAATAATATTATAATACCGTTGAGAGCGCAAACTGTCTTGCTTGCTCGTTTTCCTTTCGACTAACAATGTCTAGCCCTAATTCGCTTTAACATTCCTGCGACCAATGCACCAAAACAGAATTCAAAATATACTAAGCTTATCAAATTTAAGTTCCTTTTGAATAAAATTCAGAGTTAAATTCTGATTCAGAATTAACAAGAAGTTACAGCACCTCAAAACATATAGTCTGCAAACGTTCGTATTATTGTGACTCGATGCTAATTTGTAACTCGCTAACAAAAAAGCTCTTTGTGGTAACGCTTTTATAAAACAAGCTCAACGAGATGACCCTGGCTAAACAGTTGTTGTGATAAGTAGTAGAGTCCGATTTCAAATGAGCAACATTCCTTCGATGCTATTTTACACAAGCTAGTTCCCAAGAGAAGATAAAATAAATCTTTGAATCTTCAGTGCATTAGTCACCTTCCATCCCAAACGCTTAGTTTGCCGTTGGTGAAGATCAGATTACGGGTTGGGTAAGGTATAACTGAGACTTGTGGAGGCGACCCCGCGACTGATGGCACGGAGGAAGAATCGGGGACTTCTTGTATCAAGGGCGTGTCCTAAAGGGAGCAAGCAAGTATCGTGTTTTGTTAACATGAAAAGGATAACCCTGAGGGTTGAGAAACTCCTACTACAACAGGGCCAACGGCACAAGGGCTATTACTTGTAAATTTGCCTGAAAAATTTGGGCTTCCTAATGGTAAGCGCTAGAATAACCATAACACTAGCATCACCAAATACTGATTACTAGTCGGTGTTTAGGTCCAGCCAGTTGGTAAAACACTAGAATCACCATACACCAATCACTAGGTGGCCCTTAGGTCCAGCCAGTTGGAATAGAAGTAGTATCACTAATACGCGAAGTAGTGTAGGGTTGTTCTAGCGAACGTGTTCTAGGGTTGTTCTGTGTCGAACTTTAAATCGTTGTTTTCATGTTTTGAGTGAGACAACTTTACCTGATGTTTGGATATGAAATCCAGTAGTTGCAGTGTTAACTTTCTACTTGAATGAACAAGCTCGTTTAGGCTGGAAAAAATAACAAAGATGTTGAATCAACAAAGGAAACACGTTTCTATTTTTCTGATAATAATTATAGTAAAAATAGTCCTAACATCAGTAGATCTTATTCATAAATGGCGGCAATTTTAAAATTGTTCTGCCTGCATACAACTGAACAAGGCATACTAGCCTCGTTTAGGTAATTTTTTCTTTTGAAAGAACGAGGCGAATACAGAAAGAATACTAAAATCACCGACAAGTATATAGTAACGCCTAAGCTTGTTAACAATGTTAGTTTATGAAAAAAATAGACGCCTGTAATGGCGTTTACTCGGGCTACGTTTAAGCTTGGAACCTCAGAAATGTATACGATCTACAAAGCGTGTTTTAACTTTGTCATAGTTCGAAATGGAATTTTGAATTACTAGATATTTTCATTCAACTTTTAGTTCACACACAAAATTCTTTAAATAAAATTCCAAGTGAGTGTTCCTAGCTGCGTGAGTACATGCGGACTGAAGTTCATTTGTTTGAACGGGCCTAGTTCTGTTGTTTTCAGTCTTAAAACATTTGCATATTGCGAACCGCTGACCGACTCGCAGGCTTACACGTTTGTCGATACGTCGATAGACTCATAGATTGATAGATAGATTGATAGATAGGCTTCGCAGACGTAGACTCGGCCTACCACAGGTAGCCCGAGTAATAATAGTAACAATTCGTAACATAGTTAATCTATAACGTAATAACAATTCAAACTGCGTTCCGTTTTATAAATTGTTTGTTTATTCTTACGTTTTTGCTCAATACCCTATTACTGTTGTCATGAAGGCTCCAATAAACGTATAATAAACACAACTCAAATAGCGCTCTAATCATTGTATTGAAAAACCTTCACGTTACCATTATTACTAGTAGTCGTATACAAAACTGTTCCTCTTTAAATCATACTATCGTACATCTGATTTCATCTGAAAAATGATACTTGTTTTTAAGGTCTAATTGACGTCATTGACCTCGGGCAAAATATTCTCCCGGACAGACCTCGCTCTCGGTTATTAAGATGTTTGTATAGTAAACACATACTCACCTGTCCTCTCGACAAAGACCCTTGGAGGTCATCTGAAAAATCATCAAATATCGAAATTTAGTTGACTTTGTACAAATACTTTTCTGTTTTTCTCTTTTCAAGATTATATCCACGTTTAATTCGTGGACACACGAAACAAAGCTACAACTTGCTATGGAGATAAAGCCATGCTTATGACATTGTGTTGGGTCCATGCTCACTTGCTCATCCGCTGAATTGGACGAATAGCTAATGCTAACGAAAAACGGTAATTCTAAAATCATTTTGCGATATTGGTTCTGCACTCTTTACTTGTATGACCAAAAAACCTTTCATTCATCAAGTTACAGAACAGCTCCTGTTGCCTTTAAACACAGGGTTGCTTTTTTCGGACTTCAAATGAATAACTTGAGCAAGATAAAGTAATCAGAAAAAGTGCTCCTCAAGTTGAATGCTTAACAAATTTTTTTTGAGTCACTGCCAAATATCGAACCTGTTCCCGTAACCCTCTCATTACCAGTCAAAAGCTCTACCCACTGAGCTACAGAGACTCCGAGTTACTAGTCAATTCAAGTTCTGGTCAATTCCCGTCAGTGACTCAGATTTTTTCTTAGCATTCAATTTTGGGAGCACTTTCTTTCTAACTCTATTATCAAGTTGCAAACTTTTATATGGAATCATTTGGGTATACTAATCACTTAGTTCGAGGGTTAAGAATCAAATTGTCCATGTTATGCGACGTACATAGAGTAACTATCGCCCCTAGACCTGACCCATCATCAGGGATCGCAATGAACTTCTTTTCACGTCGCCAGCCGGCTACCAGAGACAAGATTTGGTAGCCTGAACGCAAGCTTTAGCAGCTACTGTTTACCCAAGAAAGCAGATAAGCTTCACTCGTTCACGACACTAGTTATGATTTTGTTAGAAACATTAACTCTTAGATAATCAGTCGCAATGGTTCGTCACAATCTTGTGGTAGATCTGGCTACAAGATCTAAAAATCTGGTAGCCAGCGTTCATTTTTGTTAGCATTGACCACTTATAGATGGCAAGTTCGAGAACTGAGCCATCGCCCCTAGCCCTGACCTATCCTTAATTTGTGAAAAATAATTGCTTTTTTCTATACAATACTAAATTCAAGTGAAGCCGTGCCACAGGAAATGCACAATTAACTTAGTTGGTTAGAGCGATGTAGATCTACTTCTTAGGCCGTGGGTTCGTATCCCACCCAGGCAGAGAATTATTCTCCTTTTCTTTAAGAGGGTTTAAGGGGTTCCTTGCTGATGATGTAGATCGGTTGGAAAGTCTGTATATTTTCGCAGATATGGATTTCTTCACGACTACGGTTTCCGGTCCCTACTCTTGAGAGTTCTTGTGTTCCAACGTCTTTGTAGTATCGCTCAGGGGACCTTCAAAAATATTCTAAAACAAGTTTCGGCTCGTTTGAAGAGCCCTCATCAGTTCAAGATTGAGCGATACTACAAAGACGTTGGAACACAAGAACTCCCAAGAGTAGGGACTGGAAACCGTAGCGATGTAGATCAGCGAAACTCGGATTCGTCCCCATTTTCAATGGCGAGGCTCCACTCAAAGCTGCATATAAATTGTGTTTCTATAAGCTACTGCAGGGTAACACTATTTGAATACTTACTTTCTGTGTCACCATTTTACCTAGTTCGCCTTCAAACAGTGGTACTCCGTAACACAGCTCTAACGGCACCCAACATGAGCTCTCATCTGCAGCTCTTCTCTTCTCCTTGTCAACCACAACTACGTCATCTGATGATCTACAATCAACGTTAATGTCCATGCTCTCGTCCTCTGCATTAAGATCGCTAAACGAATTCTGACTGCTTGATGTTTCTGGTTCTGATATCACAACGACGGGCGACCCCAGTAAGGAATCGCCAATCCCAGCGAGTAGTGAGTCGGTGCCTGATCGTGGAAGTGATGATATTCTAGATGACGTGTTGGTTACTGTCGGGTTCAACATGGTTATATAACCGCACGAATGTTCGAGGTCGAAGATTTGACCGAGTTTCTGGAGTGAAGGATGTGCTTCCATATTGCTCCTTGAAAATGGTTCTGTGAGAAAGAGATTCAACACTGTTACCCACCTTCTCTGATATTAACTGCATTCTACGTTAAAGGAAACCCTAAGATCTACCCTAATACGGCCTCAGTATACTAAATTAAAATAAAATATACCCCCTGCTGGAGGCTAACCTGCGATAGATTAGTGTCCTGTCCAGGGGGAGTTGTTCAGCCTTTGGACCTGAATTCTATAGAGAGCAGTTCTCTAAAGAAATCGGATTTAAAATATCTGATTGGTTTACGTTTATGAATCATCAGAACAACGAACAACTGTAAACTGCTAACTGTAAATGTCAAATTAGTCAGATATTTCATTTTTTGAAAAAAACCTTCCTGGTAAACCATATCAAGGAACCGGCAGAAAAGACAGAATACTACGTTTTAGAGTCAAGTTTCACAATTTTCCCAGGGGAACATTCCCCTTGGACCCCCCCCCCTCCTAGGAGTATGTGCTGTCCGCCAGCTGAACTTGCATCTGGTACTTCAAAACGATAGGGAAATCTCTGTTGTCTGAAGCTTCACAACTAGTCTTTGGGTTGTTATGGTGAGAAATGGCGATGTTGTACTTACTCTCGGTTGATTCCAGTGGAAACGGAACATGCATCACCTCGCCTTCCTTGTGGGCGCCATGAGCCTGTACACATTACAGTATAAAACACTGCTGTGGGTTATCTTTCAAAGACAAGACCTGGCACAACTCAACTAGCTTGTTTCTTTCACTGTCAGCTATTAGAATACTCAAATTCAAAGCTCCCAAACGGTAAACCAGTTTGATAAGTGATAAAAGAAACAAAAAATAGACGCAGAAGCATGAAAACAAAACTCTTATCGTTGATGTAGTCATTGTCGTTATTGTTAACTGTAGCTCTAAAACTAACATCAACATTAAAAGTTTTGAGTTAATATTAACTTCTGTTTTATCTTTAATATCAATGCTAATGTCACTTTTACCAAGTTTAACTTACACTCAAAAATCTATCTTTTTGATATGATTGAAAACATTAATTTTGGATTAAAAAATGTACTTTGTAAAACAATTTTTTAAATAAAAGTCTTGTGACAATAAGAACAATTTTTTCACAGTATTTATACAAATGCAAATCTTTCGCATCATCTATTAATTCACCATGTGGCCATATTGAGCTTAGCAGTTAACAGGACATTATACCGGGTGTTAAGTTTACAAAGCCAAGTTAAGTGGGTTTGTGTTCCTGTAGCTCAGTGGAAAAAGCGCCTGAACGGTAACCAGAGAGTCATTGGTTCAGTTCCCGTTATTCGAATCAAGATTGAAGATTTAAAAAGGGCCTTTTTGGGGTTGAAGTGGGAAACTATCAGCAAAGAAACTATAGGAAGATAATACCCCATAAGGAGTTTAAGAGGGGGGGGGGGGGGAACGAGGGTGTCGCTAAAAGACAAGAGAAGTACTGACAATGACCTACCTGAATCAACACAGCCGAGTGGGCCAAAGCATCGTTGAGAGTAATCAGAACATTTGATACTGGAACAATACCAGGATCATGACCCCAAGTAGTTATCAACAACCTCTCGAAATCCTGAGACAGTTTGAAGATCCTTGTTAAGCTATCTCTTAAGCAAGCGATTCAATAGATACAATCTCAACTCAATGGTTGTTGAGCTTTTGCCTCACGAATGACGTCAGTCACCGCTGGGGTTTTGGAGTAAGGCGAGTTCACTCATGGACTCACTTACTTGGCTGTGCACTTTTAATCGAGGGATTAAGTTTAACGTATACTTTAAATTACAATTTATAAGAAAAAGTCTTTCTTATATTGGCCGACCCAGGCTAAAGAAAAAAACCTATCTTATATTACCTGACGCGGGCTCAAACTCTGAACCTTTCAACTCAAAAGCTGATACACTGACAACATGATCATAACAAAAACAACATTCTAACCTGTTCTAAAATTATTTATATCAAATTGTTGCCTTTTAAGGAGTCACAACAAAATTATCATGAAATGCGACAAGAAAAGGAATTTTATAATCACACTTAAATCAATTTCTATTTTCAAGTTAGCCATAATTGTCTTTTTACTTAGTAACTTGTTATGTGGTTAAATCTTGCTTCCAAAACTTTCCAGGGAAAATGTTGAGTTCGGAAGTTGAAAAACAATTGATGTTTACACTGATGTACAACAATCCATAAACTGGAAAATTTCAAACAAAAAAAAATGTTAGTTCTTGCACAAATTACCTCGAACATCCGGGGAAGCCATCGCAGCCGTGTACCTTTCACCAGTAAAAGGGACTCGGGACCACTCCCTACCATATCGTAGAGGAATAGCTTGAACCAAACGGAATTGACCTGCAAAGTTACAGTAGGGATTTGTACTTGTAAGTAACCAGGTCTGTATTTCAAGTAATTTTCAGGGACAGGAGATATTCTTAAGGCCTGAAAAATCGCTTGATCTGACCTTATAGACTGATGCTGTTGCTAGTATTTTGACATAACTGAAAGTCTAAATCTTCTTTCGAGCCAAATGATTAAAGTTAATTAATGCTGACGCTTATCTCTGGTCTCCATAGTGTTGAGCAGATGAGAGTCTTTGACAGTACATTAACTCATCGCAGGTTAGTCTGGTACTCATTTACACAGCTGAGTCAACTGGAACAAGATGGGTAAAGTGCCTTGCTGAAGTTTCGGGCCAGTGCGCCGCCAACTTGACAGAGGGTCATATCAAGACGTACACCGACATTGGTGACATATAAATCTTTAACAGCTTTGTGTTTGAAGGAATGCAGACTTATAATGAAACTAACAACAGCACTGAAAACAACACGTTGCTATGAACACATTAATGTATTTTTCTGAGTTATTTTTTGCTGAGCTAAAAGACCGACCAATGTAGTTTCAAGGGCTATGGAAGAAACTAAAGTAAACGGAACTTTATATTACTATACTAAAAAACTCTGACTAAAACGTTGAGAAACCTCTAAGAATCATCCATCCAAGCCCCTACAAACAACATTATGTATGATAAAGCCAGACAAAATGCATTATCAACAAAAATCTATTTTTTCAATCAGGGTTGCCATAGCCTGCGGGCAGACACTGAGTACCAGGTCATTTCAACAGTTAAGCAGCTATGTGTAGACTGGATTGCAGCGGAATTGCGCAACTTTTCCATGAAATTTTTATTGAAACTACAAAACAACTGATTGAAAGAAGAACAGCTTATCACAATTTGGCCTCTAGTTTCCCCTGCAACTGACTGCATGTCTTTTTCTAATCAAGGATGTCAATAAGTGTTACATGTACACAAACTACTGGCGCAGACACTTTGTTATAGAACCACACTGAAAACAACAAAAATAATTCCAATTCAAAGAAGAGTAAATTCTCTATGGCAGTCATTTATTTTCTTCCTGGCCTGCAGGATAACTCACCTCTGGGATAGCAGGACCGATGTGTGGAGGAACACAGCTTGTAACTGGTCGGATTTCGTGGCTTAGCGGTGCCATGGAAACCAGCATACTGTAAAAAGAGCAAACACGTTGGTTGGGCCTAAAATGCATTTTATTTATAGTCTTCACTTCTCTGTGGTAGTAGGAAAACTCAATAGATTTTACAACCTAGCTATAAAACTCCGGGGACCTATGATTTAACGTCCTTATCTGAGAAGAATCGAAGGTCTAACCGTTTGCAAATGTTAGAGCAAAAGCAGCACCTTCTCAGTTATTAAGGCCCTGCGTGAAAGTTCGGCTAGCAAATCAAACCCGGGTCTCCTGCCCAATAGATTGGTGCCTTACCAAAAAAGCGGCATTGGTAAAAGTGTTGAAACTTCATTCAGCTGAGCATGCAATTAGAAACTCCAAGTTTCCAAATACATGCTCTTTTAGCACCAAACGTATAATACTTATCATAACTTTAATCCAGCCATTTGAAGTGTTTCAAAATTAGTATATCGCACAACTGAGCCACCTTTCAGGCTACAAGTTCATTCTTCTTTCAAGATAATTTAACTTTGTATTCCCTGGAAAAATGTCGTAACCTTTGGTTCCAAAAGATATTAACTTTAGGGTCAGGGGAGAAACTTTGAAACCTTTTGCTCTAAGGATGGTTAACTTGGTAAGCAGAGAAGAAACCCGGTGGCTTCCAACTCGCAGAAGAGCTAACATTGTAATCAACTGAAGAAATCTGATAGCTTCTGGCTTCAGGACCAATTCACTTTGCAGCCTATGGGGGAAATCATGCCCTCATGAAGGTATGATTTCCTTTGGTGAAAATCATGCCCGCAAATCATGACCTCTCTAGCCCAAACTAACTTGGTAGTCTGTCAAAACTTTTAGTAACCTATGGCTCCAAAGAAAATCTTGGTAGCCTGTAAATAAGTGAAGTACCTTATGTTTAACATCACTTGGTAGTCTGTGGAGAAACCTGGTATCCTAAGGACTCAGAAACAGTTAACCTGGCAGCCTCTGGCTCCAACACCAGTCGACATTCTAATGTGGAGAAACCAGGTAACCTATAGCTATGGTAACAAAATGATTCAACTTGGTATCCTATGGTTTCAAGATGATCTAACTTGGTAGCCTGTGAATAAACCTGGTATTCTTTGGATCCAAGATTATTTAACTTGGTAGCCTGTGGAAAAACCTGGTATCATATGGTTTCAAGTTTACCTGAATTGGTGCCTGTTCAAAAACCTGGTACCCTATGGTTCCAAGATTATTTAACTTGGAAGCCTGTGAAAAAGCCTACTGTCCAATGGGTCCAAGATGATTTATTTTGGTAGAATGTAGAAATTCCTGGAATCCGATTGCTCCAGATGATTTAACTTAATGCCTGTGAGGAACCTTGTATCCTCTGGTTCCAAGATGATTTAACTTAGTAATTGTAGAAAAACCGGTTGTCCAATGGTTCAAAGATGACTTATCTTGGTGCCTGCGGAAAAACCTGGTATACAATGGATCCCAGATGATTTACCTTGGGAGACTATGGAGAAATCTGGTAATCTATGGCTTCAAGAAGATTAACCTTGGTAGCCGGCGGAAAAACCTGGTGGCCCATGGCTCTTTAAGATGACTTAACTTGAAAGCCTGTGGATAAATCTGGTCGCTCAGATTCTAACACAACTTACCTTGGTAAATTATGGATAAATCTGGTAGCCTCTTGGCCATCATATTTGCGTTAAGCATTAAAGTGATACGAATACAGACCTCATATCTGTAAAAATGTCCCACGTAGGTGACTTAAAACTACATACTTTTTAAAATTGACTAAAATGAGCCATCATACCTGTAGTTCTTTTGAAGCACTCTACTACAGGCCGCTGCATCCAAACCATTCAGACTTTCACAACGCAGTAAATCTGTTTTAAACAAGATAACTCTCATATCAAAACCGAACTTAACTCATCTCTAAATGCCGACATAATAATAAATTCCTATTGTGAACAAAGGAAAATAGAACTTCAAAACAATGCTTTTAAGCTACAAACTTTGAGTCTGAATCAGTTACTTAACGATTGTATAAGCATCAAACTTTAAAGTTGCGACAGTTTTATAGTTTTGTAGTTTTAGTCATTACTCTATATAAACCTGTACTCAAAAAACTCTGTAATGTTAAACTCACCTAATCCCATCGGCTGTGCCAACTCATTACTTGAACAGAGGCTTTTGTTGTACCTCAAAAAGAGGATTGTGTCTCGCAAGGTAATCGCATGATCAAAATATCTTTGTGCTTCACCTTCGGCAAACGCATCAACCTAGTAATTGTTTATAAAAGTTGAATTAAGTACTGTGAACAAGTAAACAAAACTAGAACTTCTTCTGTTTATTAAAATTCTAAAATGATCTTTCTCCAGATTAGCTAATTCATTAAACCATTTTTTCGTGCAATTCTCACAAAAACCATCAATTTCGTTGTTTTTTTTTCATGTTTTATTCCCACTACCCCACCCCTCTCCCTGACTAATGTTAAGTATTATCCCATGTTCTGTAAAGCAGTTGCCATAATTGACCAAAACTTTTAACATATTGTATACAACCACCTATTTTATGAAATATCAATTCTAGCAAATTAGTGAGAAATTATAAAGTTGTCATCATCAAGCACTACGCAAACTTAAAACGCAAGTGATACCTTTTCAAGCTCTGCAAGGAAAGAGTCGAGTGATTCATCTGTTAACTTGCCGACCTCAAACATTGTCACAGCATGACTTTTGAGACCCTAAGGAAAACAAAGGTCACTTACTTCATGTGGTGGACGAAACAAAAACCTGTTCCTGATGCTGTTTCTTTAGTCTTTCTATCTCTAGTCATTTAGTGTGTCCAAGTCTATTCCAGTTGGTAACTGCTTAAGTTGCTAGTTGATTCCTAACAACCAGAATTTTTCAACCCTGAACTATCTACAAGTATATTTATAAATACAACAATTTTGCTGTTCACACAACTTTGAGGGGAACCTTGCCATTGAATACGTTCAGTAGGTCCTTTCCTTTGAGTGGGATAAAGGAGAACTGAGGTGAAAAAACAATTGTGGCTTACTTGAAAATAGAAATTATGTTAAGTGTGACTAGAATGTTTCTTTTGCGTTTTTTATTTTGGTTGGCATGAATCGTTGGGTAACAGTTGGATTTTCCACAATTTTTCTTGTAAGACATTGCAGGCACCAAAACGCCTGTCAGCGGTTGTTTACGACGTTAGTGGTGGGAAGAACGTTTACAATGTTGCAAGTTTTCTGTATACAACTCGAAGAAGTTGCACAAAGTTTGTGTCTTTTGTTCAGAACAATTGATAAAATTCAGCCATTAGGGTTTTCTTTAGCCTGCCGAATGTGCTTTGCTTAATGACCCCAACCACTGAGAGACGCTTCACTCAAAGATTTTGTATATCATGTTTTTATATGCTGCTGTCAAAGAATTATTTATTTCTAAGGATTTCAAAAGCTATTCTAGTATTACTTACCGGAGAAAGATTACCCATCATTAGAAATGCAGTAAGGGTGGAGTCAAACAGAAAAGCGATCCTCTTTCCAGGTCCTGCGACGCTTTCAACTAAAAACAGTTGAAAAAACGTTTAAAAAAACAAAATAAAACACATTTCATAGTAATTCTAAAACTCTAAAGAAAAGAAAAGAATAAATAATAGCAACAGAATCTATTTAGCACATCATTAGCATATAAACAAATGGAAAGCTGCATGATATCTTATTTCAATAAAGTCTGATGTATTTTAGTGTAGCTCTTACGTTAACCCCATTGAGCAAGTACAGGTCAGTAAGAATGTATGAAAAAGAAGCCAAATGGGACAAGCCTTCTGAGACGGGGTTGGAATGAAGAAACTAGTACTAGGCTAGCTGCCCTACCTGGACAGTAGAGGGAGTTAACTGATTCACTTTCTGGACCAGTGTCTCCACTGGAGGTCTCGGATGATAACGAAGCATGCCTCTCTGGGGTATGATTTGTTTCAATGTTCAACAGATTGTCTCTACTGCTGTACCTGGAAACGACAGAAAAAGACAATTTTAATCCTAGATTGGGCAACACTTACTAAGGGTAAATACACCCATCACTCACCAACCCACGCATTCTGAGTAATAGTGAAATAAATGTTTGTTTTTGAAGTAGCCCTTGCTAGTCCAATGAGGAAAACGGCTACTTTGTTTGTTAAGAAGCAAACTATTACCAGGGATTGAGCTTTCCACCTATACAATGTAGCTGGCAAATGCTACCAAAAAGTGAACACAGGCTGCTAGATTTTTAGAAGTTGGAGCCAGCTGGCTATTTCAAGATGGTGAAGAAACTTTGCGACTAATTAACTATGAGTTATTGTTTTGAACAAATTGATAAACAGTGTGATGAGTGAATGAGGCTTATAATCTGCTTTCTTGGACAAACAAATCTGGAAACAAATGAATACCTAGACTTTCTTTCAACAAATCGAGCACTGTGATTGGTTTATTCTTGGTCACGTGCCCCTGATCCCTGAGCGGGATACAATTGCACAGTTGTTGCCCGCCCGCCATCTTTGGTTTTTTTTTATTGATTGTGTAAGTCTAATTATATTACAAAGCACTTATTGTACAATCCCTCGGAAAACAAGTTAGTTTTGTTTTCACTCAAGTTCCAATGTTTCCCTTGACCTAGCCTTGGGAAACATTGGGATTCTTGGGAAAACATAACTGTTTCCCTGGAGATTATGCATTATGTGAATATTATCCTTGTGCACACATTTCGGATGCAGACATACAATAATCCAGGTTACAAATTGAAAAAAATAACAACAATTTGCCAATGGTAACCAGCTTGCTACTTGAAAAAAAGGTTAATCTCGAGCCCTGACTACTTACTTTCAATTTTTCAACATTTTACTTATCAAACTCAAAATGTTGAACCTGACTATGATGATGCTATAGCTGGATAAAGTATTAAGCATTCTAATGTCATTACTTTTTACTGAGTGCCAAATTATTGATCTTGTCTGCCCATGAGGAATGCGTCTTTGACTCATCAGTGTCACCACCTTTCCGGCGTGCAAACCCAAGGCGACAGTAAACAGATACTGCATTCTGCAAGGTAGACATCAAAAGATGAAACTCATTTAAATTGAAGGCCCTAGCTAGTGCAAAGACGCTGTAAGTGGTTTTGTATGAAATGCTAATTTTCCCAAAAGGTTGCTAAGAGTTAATAGGGATAATGTAGGGAGTAATTAGGTAAGTGACAACCCCATCCAAGGCAATTGTGTCGTTTTTACACTACATCCTTTAATTTTATAAAAACGAAAAATTTGGGCCAAGCTGCTCACAATTCAACTAGGAGTAACCAAGAACATTAAATAACTGCTTGTTCTTTTTATCACACAGAGTGATCAAAGCTGCAAATTTAGGTTTAGGAGTGTTTCTACGGTAAGTCTGAACAGTGTTATGCTTTGCCATATTTGACATATTAAGCACCCATGCCTGAGTCAGCGGCCATCCTCTTTTTCAAAGTTTTTGCACAGAGGTGTTTGAGCTGAAATAATTGCTGCAAAAATCCTGGGCCAGAACTTTTTCGAGAATTTGCAGGAAATCCTTTATAAAAGCTACATTCTTTCTCAAGCCTAAGTGGCTCATCTAGCTGGTGCTTATCTCCGGTTTCTGTAGTGCTAAGCGGGCAAGTGTCTTTAACTCCCCCTGGACAGGACACTAACCCATCACAGGTTAGCTCCCAGCAGAACTGGTACTCATTTATACAGCTGAGTCGACTGGAACAAGTCAGGTAAAGTGTCAAGCTCAAAATCTGACCAGGGCTCCACCTCACAACCCTGGGATTATGAGTCAAACACACTAACCACTCAGCCCAGCACCAACAACATACTCCTTTATACTCCTTTATAAAGTTTTTGTTAACTACCTGCATTCTAGATCATTAAATCCCTTAGAAACAAGAATAAGTTCTAAGGAAACAATGATGCTTCCACACACACTTGATACAGAGGACAATATCAGATAGCTGTAGTTCAAAGCCTCCATTTCTCAGAAAAGTTATGTCAGCCAACAAAAACTCTAGTCAATCAATACCAGTTTAGCTCTCATTTGCAGCAAGCTAGAACAAACGAGTTTAACTCCTACCTTAACTAACTGTAAATCAATCTGGAGAACATTTGCAAGCTGTAGAGACAAACAAGTCATTTATGTCAGCAACCTATTCTTCTTTTAAAGCTGTGTCACAGAGCAAAAAAAAGAACATATACACTTCTTAAGCCTTAATTTTACTTGAAAATCTCTCTCCCACATAATATCACTAACGATTGGCACTTGTACCTCTGGCTTTGTTTAACTTTCTAGACATATCAGCTCTCAACAGTATACAAACAGTTAAGGGCTAATTGAAGTGTTACTATCACAAATGCTGCAGCCTGATTGGCTAAGTCTCCTAGCCTAGTTATTCAATTGTACTGCAAATTATTTAAACCAACCTTGTTAAATTATTACTTATATCTAACTGCCAGTGATTACAACCCAAACCTACCCCAACCTTTTAAAACTGTCTGTGTAAAATATAATTGATCTCAACCAATTAAAACAACAAGGAAACCTTCTATTAGAAAGTATAATAACTCCCTACCTCTGCAATGTTTGTGTGTTCATCAATTGAGACAAAAATCTTGTAAAGCAGAGTCTCGAAATAATCCCCAAGCACTCTGTTCATCACAAAATTCTCAAGAGGAGGAACTGTTCAAAGTTTAAAGTATCACAGTAAGAAATGCTGTATGCCATTAATTAGCTACACCTTGAAAATGCAAAAAAGATACTGTACAGTAAATCCCTGTGAGTAAGAACCTAAATTTTAAGAACCTGTTAGGCTAAAATCTACCAGTTATGCCCCCTCTAAGTAAGAACCTATTTA
>JAOBAT010085829.1:0-18517 GCA_026413305.1 Hydrozoanthus tunicans
CAAAAAGCCCCATATATTATGAAGAAAACTACTTTTTTGCATTATTTTTTCTGATATGTCTTCGAGAGCTCAACATTTGTTAGAATATGACAAAAATGTGTAAACACTTTAAAATTTCTAATATGTGCAGTAAAGATACGCAGAGCAAAACTGGGGAATTACCTTAATACCCCCCACCTTTTACCCCTTACCTTGTACCCCTTATACCCTTACCCCTTACCCCTTACCCATTTCCCTCACCTTTACCCCTTACCCTTGCCATAACCCTAACCCAAGCAGTTTACAAAGAAAAATGTAACACTAAAGTTTTCTGGTTTTGTAATTCTGTCTTTCTTTTTTAGATTTAGTGCTGTTAGAACATGTATTAAAGTAAATTCTCCCACTCTTATCTCTAAATGTTCTACAATGTCACACTATCTACAAGAAATGGTCATGGGAAAATGCTAACTTTATTAGTTAAACACTTTTGTAAACGACAGTAAACCGAAAGTCCTTACCGAAACTACAGAGTACAAAATCTAACTACTCTAACTATTCATCTAGAAGCCGAGCCGTTTTTTCTCAGAGCGATCAAAATGTTGGTAAAGTTTCCACAAAATTGGGGCAGGGCTCAGATACGAAAGACCGGCAATGTTCAGCGAATTTCGCGGGCTTTCGCCAGAGCAAGTCAGCTTATTCAAAAGTTTCAAAAAGGAAGTAATTAATTTACTTACTTAAAAATACACTAAACCACATTTGTTTGAACTTTTAGATTTTTAGCTTAAGATGTTTCTGATCTCAATTAATTGGTCATCGTTATATATAACGTTTGACAAAAAATTAAAAGCAAAGCGATACGTATCATCATGTCACATAATCCTTTTGAAAGTTTGTGCGTGTTGATAATTAGCCGGTTTCTTTTTTAACCGCTACTAAACTTTTTTTTAGCCACACCAAAAAAGTTAAATGAAACCCTGCTGGGGAGGCTTTGAAAGTGGGCATTAAAAAGGTGTTGAAATCCACAAGCCGTAGATATTTTCGATTTCTGTTTGAGAATTAAAGCAAAGCTACCGAAACTACGACACTCAGATTACTGGCGAGTGCTTCTTCAATTACCCAGTTTCATAACACTTCCTCCATTTTGAAAAATGTCTTTTATTCCTCTTTTTTCAATTTTTCCATGTCAAAAAGATAGTTCATTAAAACTTCACGGTTTTTCTTGAACATGATCAAAATGCACTTCGCCCTTGAAAACCTGCATTGAAAGATCTGCTTCCGAAAAAAAAATTCAATGTTCAACAAGCCATAGAAAATTTTTGACCTTAAAACTGGAGTTGAGTCTTTTGTAAAAATCTGTCTTCAAAATGCGAAATAAAAACCATCAAAATCGATGTCAATTTTTGTTCCTTTCATTTTTTTCAATTGAAAACTTACGCAAGCTCCGTTCAAAATGGCGCGAGGCCACCAAACTAACTCTGTAGATGTGAAGTTTTAACGGTTGTTGTTTATATATGTTTATTTTTTTTTACTATTGATGTGCTGTTTACGTTTTTGAAGCAAAACAAATTCCATCTCTCTATTAGAGGATCACGTTTTGAGATAGGTTGTAGGATGGGAAAATCTTCGTGTGTGAATCGAAAAACTAAAAGTCATTCAAGTGTTAGAATCACTAAAACCGCAAAACTTCTGAGCAAATATAATGTAATTATAAACTGAAGCCCTCTCTCTTTCTTTCGATTCCCAAAAGTCTAGCACCCGAGTTATGCAAATTACACCATGTACAAAAAAGTTACAGCAAGTTTAAAGTTGTCTATTAAAGTGTCATTGATCTTACCTCGCTAGGATCAGTCGGATTGCAAAACTTTCCCGATTCTTGTAGTTCAATGGAGATCAGTAGATGACCATTATGCGCCTGTTTACTTTTCGTCGCTACCAGCAACTTTAACTCCAAAGTCGCTTCCGTTTAAGTTCAATTCAAAAACAACACGTCTAGGAGTTAAGACATTGATTAAAGCCGAATTGGCCGTAGAAATTGCTTTTGGTTCACCGCCTTAATACGAACTGCAGCCTCTACCAATGATTGACAGCTTTCACTTCAGGTTGCACCAAATCTTGTACCTTGCGCAATCTACTCTATACGGTCTTGAATATAAAAAAACTTTTTAACGAAACCAAATACAAAACGTTAAATGACTCCCTTCCTTTACCATTCCTTAGATTGGAAACTTTGTGCTGATACAAACTGATTTCTGTTCTTTCACTCTTTCCGTCTACACTGTTATCAATACTGCCTACGTGTATGCTGCATGTGTTTTTGAAGTACGAAAACACCCGAGTGATGAAAGGGCGGGAAGGATCGGCATGGCTATAGGATCTAGTGAGGTATAGACGAGGGGACCATGAAAAAAAAACTTAAATTGAAGGGGAAGCGAATGGTAAATTGGAGACTGTCCGAGTAGACGACCTTGTTAAAATCCGAGCCTGAGAAAGCAAGAATATTCTGAGACCGAGACGTTACGATACAAAAAACCTCAGATCGACGCTTAAAATACCGAAAACAAAAAAATTTCAAGCAAAATAGAGATTTAGAGCTCTGCCGGAAATTTATGGCCGAGAATGCGAGCCATTTTGTGAGAAAACCCGAGACGGCGAGACGGAGGAAAAAATCAAAAATAAGGGACCTTGCGACATGAAAAAAAAAACACGGCAAATGACAAAATTTCTAGAACAAAGCGTAATTTTCCGAGAGTTTCATTTGCCCCTCCAAAACTCACTAATTCATTTTTCTGCATCAATTACCGCTTTTTCCTGTAATAATCTCCAGCTTCGGCAAGGACACAGTAAAATTCTGATAATACACGCTTTTTTTATAAGAACCAGTAAATTTTGCCGAGGCTCATTGTTCTTAATTTTTCGGCGATGTGAGCCTCAAATTGTTCTTAAATTGTTCTTATTTTTATGTGTGGCTTAAATTGAAGAAAAATTTACCATCCCCGCGCGCGGATTTAACATAGGCTCGCTGAGTCTTTTTGTCGAGACGATTTCCTGTGATTGTGAAACTGCGAATCATTTGCTACTCGTTCTCTATTGTAAGTTAGTAAGGATTGAAGCTCAATTGATTTTTTAATAAAAATAGCCCACAAGCCCGAGCCTCTGCTTGTTCTTGAATTGTTAAATTTTGGCCAATCTGAGCCTCGTTGTTCTTTAAAAAAAAGCGTCGTGTATAGTGTGCCCCAGGGCTCATTACTTCAATTCTTTTTTGGGGGCTCATATTCGGGGTTGGGGGGCACTAAAGGGTTTAAGGAGGAGTAATTTTTTAACTTTTTTCCCCAACCTGTCTTTATGACTGACCAGTGAAGTTCTGTGATCCTATTATAACGGCTTAAGTTCAATGCTTCAGTGTTTGAATTTCAAAATTCTCAAACATATCCGAGAAGGGATTACACGGAGCTCTGTAACGTACTAGGCATGTTCAAAGCCTGGCAATAGTTCAAGGGCCGCAAAACGTATTCTTGATTGGTCGACAGTAGAAGGAGAATGAGAGTTCTGGCGCAACCGGCGCACCGGCGCAAGATTAGCCCCGCCCCTAAGTGATGACGTCACCGGGATCGCCCCGCTGCGCTGCCCCCTAGTCAACCGGCGGGATCAGCCCAAACTGGTTTTAAACCGGTTTGACTGATTTTCTTTTCCGTGATCTTGAAAGTTCGTAAGTTATTTTATGGTCCGTTCGTCGACCGCTGAATGTTTACGCTCTTGTTCTGTGTTATTATTTATCATCTTTGATGAATCTCTTTCTCCTTCATACACTACTATTCTTGTCTTTGGTTGTAGTTTTGCTTCTTGTAAATACTTTCTTCGCTCACTAACATCCAGTAAGTGCACATCCGATAAATGGTTCGATAACCGTACGAGATATTTGGCGCCACATCCGGTAACTGGACAATCACTGCAAATATGCTTGTAGCTAGACATGCTCACTCTTCGACGTCCAAGCTGAAATGAGTTCACCTTTCGAATTAACTAATTAATATATACAAGGCCAGCAAGGCCTTTACCAAGGACGAAAAGACCATATGCAGGCCGAATGGGCCAAAGACGGGCAATCGAAGGCAAACGGGTTTGCCGGCCAAAGTAGGGTTATACGCACAAATTTATCCTTCATAAAGTTTTTAGAAATGATAATAATGATAACCGTTCTTAGTACACATTATGCATTGCCTCAATGCGTTTACAATAATTTACAGTTGCCTGTGGTGTTGAGGGTCTTAGATAGCCCGCTATATACGGTTCACATTTATATGGGTTAACAGTTGCCCTCAGTTAGTAGAAGAGACAGACCACGACACCGGGATTACCCTACTCTTTGTCGAAAAGTGTTGTGTCCCCCGATAGCAGATACTTGGTTTACGGTTTAACGTCCTTATCCCAGAAGACGCGAAGGTCTAACCATTTGCAGATTGTAGAACAAAGACAGCACCTTCTCCTCAATTATTTTAAGACCCCAAGGCCTACCCAACTAGGCTAACCAGGCGGCGGTGACACATTTGCCCGTCATGTTTGCCTGATTGTTTTTGCTGGATGATTTATAAACTGGAGCTAGCGCTGTAAAGAGATTGGCAAAGCCGAGTAGTTGCTTAAAAATTGAAAATTGTTACAGCAACATTTTGTTTAGACGAAAATGCGACAGCGACATGGTGTGACAAAAAGACCAAAAAACTTGTGTGGGACAAGTGACATCTGAGCATCCCTTTGTAGGGACCGTTAGACCTTCGCGTCTTCTTGGATAAGGAAATTAAGCCCAAAGTCCCGTGATAGCAGATCTCGAAAGGAACATGAGTGCTTTTACCTGTTCTCATGTGACCCCTTGAGTGAAATATTGAAAAAAGAATTTGCAGAGGCGCAGGAGTAACGCATAGCTCACATGATGACATTGATTATAAAACAAGTGTTTATATTTATCAATGGTTTATAAGAATTCTTTAAATTGATATATACAAACAACTAACATTTATTAAAACAGCATTCCCATCCCCATTTTTCAGTCTTTGCTAGTTCATCTAAATTTTCTCTTAAAATTAAAACCAATTCTACGATATATGATAAACAACTATTTACACCTATTTCTTAAAAAGTGACTCCAGTTTGCTTAACAGTCGATGGTCATCAGGTTTACCAAAGCCCTGTGGCCACGGGATATTCAATGTTTACCTATAAGAAAATAAGGGAAAAGGTCAAAACAACGGTACTTCCTAGGAACCCAGTTTAGGGGATGGGGTATTATTTGCCGCCACCCACCACCTTTTTTCAAAAATGCTGAATTTCAGGAGAAAATATCATGTTCGATAAAAATAGATATTGATAAAGTGCTTGCACCAACGCCTTCTTTGTGGAAAGAGGAGTCCATAATACAATAAAAACACTACCTCTAAACCAGGTTTTGAGAAATTGAGCTCTGAAAAAGTGGGGAGGGGTGGGGTAGGGATGTACGTGTCGCCACCCACCACCTCCCTCGACGAAATTGGGTTCCTCAAAAATACCATTGTTTTGACTTCTTCCCATATTGGTTGAAAGTGAAGCTGCGGAACATGCTAACGAAAAACACCAACAACGAACTTCATTCTTTTAATTCAAAACAAAGCTCAAAAGGTTTCTTAAAATGTGCTGCGCGAAAATTGGCGAGATAATAAAAAGTGCTGGATCAAGAAACGTTGCAAAAGACCCCAAAAAAACTGCCTTCTCGAATTACACTTGACAAATTTCAAGCCTCATAAAGAAAACACCGTTCCAAACAAAAACCTCCCATTCCCGAGGTAGACCAGCCTGCAGAGGTTGACACCCTAAATTGCATGAGATTCTGTGGACGATTCTTGGGTCTTTTACGGAGTATTTGATTAAAAAAAAAACAGAAAAAAAACACAACATGTATTAGCGTCGCGATTGTCGTGGGCACGAATTAAGGTGAAAGACAGCTATAAACGAAACAGCTTTCATTTGTTTGTTGCATGGGCGGCGGAAACAAGAAATTATTGGTTGGGGGGGCAAAGTGGAAATTGGAAAAGTTCGATGAGCTCTGCGTTTTATTGAGTACAATAATTCTTAAAATCCAGGCGCGGATCCCGAGGGGCCGTAACCTTCAAAGCAAGCTCCATCCTTCGCCACAATCAGTGACCGCAGAACGGGGGCTAAACTAGTGGATAGCGCAACCCCTAGGGGGGTCCAGGGGCATGCTCCCCCAAAACATTTTGAAGTTTCGAACTTCTGAGATTGCCAGAAATCCGACTTTTTTATCAGCCCAATCAAATTTTCGTCAATTTTTTCATCGTCAGTTTCTGTTTTCTTCGTGTGACATTCTACACGCGTTTCACAAAGGCTGACTCGTTTAAGGCATACATAATAACAGCACCTTTTAAAGCCTTACATTGTTGTCAAAATAATGTTTAACTCACATCCTCATCATTATCTCAAAAAGTGTAAGTTTAGGGTACGTGGAATATTCAAATTGTTACATGACGACTTCACTACGCACAAAAGTGGTTTGTTAGAAATAGGGCAAACCGCTGAACTGAAAATCACAGGCACATAAATGCATTGTCTTAAGAATGATTCCCATTGGCTTACTCTTGCACTCAATCTCCAGGACGCGACGCGAATATTTTAAAATGGTGTTCAGTTCGTTGCTAGCTTGCTTGAATTATGTAAAAGAAGAAAAAAAAAGGGAATTATTGAAACCTTTATTATTAACACTTAATTAAGCGCAAAACAGCTACAGGGGCCACATTTCTGAGTATTTATCCATTTATCTTTTCAACCATTGATTTAAAAGGCAGCTGTGTACTTTACAAACCTTTGAATTGTTTATTTTTCTACTATAAACGGACCACTTTGTTTATCTTTGGTGTTTTTTTGTTAGTTCACAGATGTTTATGAAACGTAAAAGCATGTTTATATCAGTTTTTGGAAAATGTAACTAATTCTTATTTATTTCTTAATAAAGGTCAAATAAAAAAAGAAAAAGAAAAAAATGATTATGATTGGTCTAATTCAGCATGAATTGTGATGCACTGATACATGCTGTCGTGATGACTTCTTTTGCGAAAAAAATTTTGTTTTGAAAATTCTGCGAGTGAAAATTACAACCAGCTTCATTTCTTTTCAATCTCTAAGAGCACTAACTCATAATCTATTTTATGGGTGTCAGGCGAAGCAGTGGCGGCCAACTCGAGTCGCGAATATAACTCATCAAGTATGCCCTCTTTTTCCTTCTTTGATCTTTCATTTGACAAACCTAACATGCGAATGCAAATAATAGATTTAGCAAAATGTATGGCACATAAAAAGCGATTTGTATTACGGAAGTAGCAAAACTCTTTTAGCAAGAGAAGAAACAAATTAAATTAAGAAAATAATTCCCTAACCAGAAAATAACTTGCTCCTCCCTAACTACTTCTCCAGAGACCCCAACGACAGGGGTCCTTATCATGTCCATGCAGGTACAATCTATTTTAGGTTTTGTTGTTGGTCAACAAAAAATTCAAAAAGAAAATATTATTTATGCTAATCGGATGTCATTTCTTTGCCATACCCTCTTTTGTTTGACATCTTTAAAATGATGAAAGTCCGCTCAAACAAACAAACAAAAAAGATTTTGCCTTTAGTACCTGATGAGAAAGAAGCATCGCTAAACCAGCAAACTGCTCGTGTAAACAGCTCTCCATGTTTCTTGGAATCAAATCCTTTCTCCTTGTTCTTCCATCGTTGGTGGATACAGCATGGTATGAATTTTGTCTCCATCGAAACTAGAGACAAACCTGCTTTGACAACCTTGGAGCTGACGTCTTTAAATGGCTGGCTGAATTCTTCAAGGGTACGGAAAAAAACTGCAAATGTGGTCCTTTGGAACTCTTCCTAAAAGAAAAAATTATTTCTGCTTTTTATCAAAAAATTTAAAGCATATTTTGATTGGTTGTTTTTTGTTTGCGGATCTTCTTTGACAAACTATAAGCTTAGATCTGTTGGTGGAGCCTTGAACGGCCATTATATTGTTTAAGGTAGTTCAACAGTTTTGCATTGCACATCTTTACTGCGCATATTAGAAATTTTAAAATGTTTACACATTTTTCTCATATTCTAGTGAATGTTGAGCTCTCGAAGACATATCAGAAAAAATAATGGTAAAAAGTAGTTTGCTTCATATAAGGGGCTTTTTGTTTAACTCGTTCCAGTCTCCCTCGGAAATGGGGTACAAAAGCACATGTTTTGCCAGTTTTCCTAGAGTTTCTCTTAAACAAGCACGTGTACCCCACAATTTATTTTCGTCAATCAGTCAAATTTCAGCAGGACTCTCTGAAGAGAGAAAATAGGAAAAATCTGAGTGCTGCAAGTGTGGAAAAGTATAAAAAACAAAGACAAGAATACACTGTTTTTTGAGGTATTGGAAACATATAAACAATAAAAGCCCACAAAAATGCCTCCTTACAATAGATGAGAAAGAAAATTATTCTCCCAATCCAGAAGAACTCTTTATGTTGTCTTCCTTTATTTCCTTACGCTCCTCGATGTTATCTTGGTTGGCCACATGAGAATCTATAGTTTTAATTTCAAGTTTACAATAACTGAAAAATAGCCCTGGAGGGGGTATTTGTATCCATCATATCTCAAAAGTAAACACGGGCACATCCCTTTTTTATTCCATTTTTTCAGTTTACATATAATGACTGACAAATGAGGAAAGTTTGACAAAAATCTAGGTGCGGGTTCTATTTCAATGGAATTACCTTAAGAACATAATGTTAACACAAAAGGTAAGAGATTAGTCAATCGCACGACTACACTTGCACAAAATATTTGGTTTCCGAATAAATCATGGCAAATCAAACCATTCGGTATAAAGGTAGGTAGTATCCACTATTACTACTATAATTAGAGTTATGCCATGGGGCAGCTACATAGTAACATCTTTATTCAAGAATATACAATTGTAATATTACGTACGTAACAATAACTATATTTGTTTAAGAATATTCAGTAGCAACTGATCAGGCAGCTATTTTTTCATTATACCAAGGTTACAATGTCCATTTACACTTTGGAGTATTATTCTCATAATATTACCATGGTGCTACTTGGAGCTGTCATTTTCGAATTAACGTTATGCCTAGATAGTAGAGCCAAGCGGTTCCTGAGGCTGTTTTTGCGTGCTTATGATTAAGCAATAACACCCAATAGCATTGTAGGATGCTATAGTCATGTTTATACTATAAAAAACATCCATTATTAACTCCGGCTGATACTTTGATAGTTTTACCTGAGTAATGATCCCTTCAATCATCATTTCTCTCCATGGTTTGTTGAGATAAACATTTAGAGAATTTACGAAAGCGTCTTTTTTTGCATCTGGAGTACCTTGAATAAGAACAAGCTTGCCTCCTATAAGTGAAAAAGAAATACTTTGTTCAGAAAATTTCGAACGCCGACGACCGAATCAAAGTGTTCGCCTTTAGCCAAGGTATGAAATGCGTTGTAAAATTACTGTTTGAAAGTTGCTTACTGTTGGCGGTTTTCACCTCACGTGATAACGACCGCGTTGGTGTCCTCGAGCACAGAATTTTAATTCTTTTCTTTTGCGTAGGACGCTTTGTAGTTTTTTTGCTTCTCTAGGGAGCGCGTGAAAACCAAGATTACAGACCTTAAGCACCAGACATCCGTGTTGCCACGGAGGCCAACCGGAAATCAAAGACCACTAGTTGACACGTACCTGCTCACGTCGAGCGGTCTTGGTGATCGTTACGGAGGCAGCCAAGACGCTTTTCACCTCCGTGACGATCACAACGACAGTATGACGCGTACAAGCACACGTCAACTACTGACATCTTGTTTCCAATTGACCTCCGTGGCAACACGGACGTATGGTGCTTAAGGCCTATATATACTTTAACCCACCGCGACAGCCACATTAACTCTAAACAAGTCAGCATTATTTCTAATCGCTGGCGTTTTTCACCATACATGAGTCATTAACAATTGTTTATTGTGGAGGAACTTTTCAAACCAGAAACATCACAAAAGTCATCCATAATCACACGTTGTTGTGTAATTTAAAATGTAAATTTTAATAAAATGTAGAAAACCATCACCACAATTGTTGAAAAAACGGAACCCATATCTATATAAATTGCTTTTAATTGCTTTTCTATCGAACTTCAAAACTTAAAAAGGGCAAATATTATTCAAGAAAAATATTCATCACAACAATTCTAACCAAATCAATCACGAAGAAACATTTTCTTTACTCACTTCTTGCTCGCGTCTGTGTTCAATGTGTCTTCCAACATTTTCTTTCAGTTTTTCTAACGACTATTTCAACTATAAAATTCAGTTTCATTTGACGGAATCAGACGCGTGAACATCGAGACACATTGATACAAACATCAACATTTTTTTATAGCAGTGACTGCAATGGAGACCTTTCCTAAACACGTACAGCTCAAAGTAGCTACAACTAACGATAAAATTTTACCAGAAATAATCTCTCTTAGCATAGTGGATCTCTCTTTTTGACGCAACACAAACTGATTTGTATTGAAAACGAACTCATTCAACCACAGTTCAAGTTAAATATCAGTAAAACTTAAGCTTTTCTCGAATGTTAGGTAAATATAGGCTCCGAGATTGCAGGCTGAGCTTGCAGTTAACACTAAAGCTAAAGTCACACGAATAACCCAAGAAGGAAAGACTTACACAGAAGGAATGAATTGACATTTATTTCATATTAATTTTTGTTACTATATTTACCTGATTTGAGTTCTGCTGCACGGTGCAACAGGAACAGTTCCCAGTCTGCTGCAGCCTGGTCTTTGAACGCTCGTACCTCATCTGTGCTTCCATCAAAGTACAAAATCGACTCCTTAACATCACACGGTTTTTTGCTCAGCCAGTGAATGGACATCATTGAAAATCCAAAGTTAATTGTGTTTGATGGGAAGCACTGCTCGTAGAAACTCGTCCCACACGCGTTCACAAACACGTTAGGAAAGGATTTCAAGTAATTACCTTCTTCACCCGTTTCTTAACAAGAAGAGATTGTGTTAGTATTTACTTCCATAAAGCAATTTCACTCTATTTCTTGTTTTTGATATTACGATTTATTCCTTTGTCTGTTATGCAGCCTGTGACATTAGCAATGAGAAATTGCTTAGATTAAAGAAATATCAATATATTTCGTTAGTAGTAAGCCATCTAAATCTATTGCTTATGATATAAAAATTTTCATCAAGGTTTGTTAATATTGTTTGGGTTAACTTTTTTGAAGTAATTGTTTTCTGTCCAACACTTTAAACCATTCTTTTTTCTGTACTTTAGTGCCAAAAATTTACTTGAGCATTCAGTTAACCATAACAACACCTTTAAAATACCAACAATTATCTCTGGACAGCCAACTGTACCTAGGTCCTCTTTACATGGAGCGATATTTCCTGGCAAAACGAGATTGCTTAGACAATAATAAGCTAGCATTTACATGCAAAATGTTACCCGCCTGGCCGAGAAAAGTATAGCGTGGGTGGTTCGTGCTATCGCCCAGTTGCTAAGCTGTCGAATCTCGTCCCATTAGTTGAGATATTCCGGGATAGCCCGGCTACATGTAAGAGCCCTGAAACTCGGTATACCGCGAGTTAAAAAGGCTTACCGCGACAACTCACTCTATTCAAAGATGCCCCTAGTTTCAAGTTTCCTACCTTGAAGATGGCGGAAGAGGCCGTTGTAGTTACTTAGCGGTTGATCTTCATAGTTCACCTGGATTTCCAGCTTTTTGCCGTAAACTTTTCTCAAAAGGTCCACGCATGCGTATAGCAGAGACATTTCATTCCTGCCCTCCGCGCTTGCATAAACGGCAATTGTAAACACTGTTGAACCCAACTCAAGACGGACCGACCTCAAAACGTCAAGAATCTTTGATTGATGGACCTGTAACACTCTCTGCATGGTGGACCAGTTATGATCGTTCATGTTTGCAACTTCAGAGCTTTTAAACGTGCAGCCTTGAGTTACAGGCATCTGTGATAAGAAAGCAGCCTGTATTCATTAAAGACCTCCACAACATCCAAGAATTTAAGAATAAATATAAACGCTAAAAAACAAGACGTTTCGGCGACAACTAGCCACCATTATCAAACGTAATTTCATATACGAAATAGCTCTAGGTTGATTTTATACAAATAAAAGTGTGAATTTCAGTTACAGCTATAACAGAAGCGTGGAAAACAAGAAAAAAAACCCGATAAATGTAAATAACTATGTAATAAAAAAATCTGCACGAACAATTCGCCAACCTTGAAAACTGCTGCGGTGGGAAGTTTGAATGCGTGATGAATGAGATGCTCCTAACTAGAGAAAAGAGGCCAACTCTACTCACTATGTCGGATTCCATATCAGCAAATTAAACTATTAATACATATTTATGCAAAATTGTGAAGACTTGCTTTTACCACTTCCGGAACATCGTCAAAATCCGCAAATATCTCTCAATTGATGCTACAAAATCGCTTGTCCACGCCCTGGTAACTTCTCGTCTTGACTACTGTAACTAAAAAAACTACGAGCACGATAATAGTACCGTTAAAATACTTATTTTGAATACTTACAGTACTAGTGCCCTCTGCTGAGCTCATAGCTTTGGAAAAATTAGCGCTGACAGCTAAAACCAAATAAAATTGGTAATAATCAATTATTTGATAATCGCTATAAACTACTCTTTTTTTAAAAAAAATCTGCTAATGCGTCTGTTGTTAACAATTTGTCTTGTTCGTGCCGTGGGACCATGGGGCATAAATATTTGCTTTCCTGGGCCACGGCTGTTTTCAGGGCCCCTACCCAATCATCTTAGATCTCCGATTGTTGTTCTCCGCGCACCATGTTTTCTTTGCATCGTCTTCTGAGACGCTTTCCTTCTAGGGTCCAGATGAGAGCTATTTTTGGGTCGGTATCTAGTATTATGTCCTTTCTACGTCTAACTCCTTACGGTCATTGTACTGTTTTGGTTAGGAACCTTTAGCAATGAGGGCGCCATAGCCGACGACGGCGGCAGACAACAATAGTGAATAGAAAAGCTGCACGTTGGAACGCACCGTGCTGGTCACCTGCGCGTCGTCTTTGAAATCACGGTTGTTGCGGCTATAGGAACGACAAACGGAAAATTATCTCAATCTTTTTTTTATCTTTATGCAAGAATCTTTAGTCTTTTTCTGTTCACAAAGCGTCACTAGGACAAAAGAGAGGGGAAACGAGCCAGACACGATCGAAAAGGGAAAGCAAGAAATAAGTTATTTTTTCAAGCCCCCGTCGTCGATGTTGCCGTCCTCCTTGCTTAAGGTCCCTAATATCATAACTGACGTGAAGAATGTTCAAGCAACATATTACTTAAAAAGTTTAAATTAAGGTAATTAAAGTATTTCCCGTAACAACATTGATAACTTCAGGAAAAGACATAAAAAATATGTTTTTCGCGATCTTATAGTTTTGTGATGATTTCATTGACGATTGCGTTACGTTTCCCGACGGCTCACTTTGACAATACCGACAAACAAGAGTTTCAATTATCTTATTATTTGAAATCGATGTTTAAACCTGGATATAAAGTTTATATAACTGTATTCAATTCCATCCCTGCATGAATTTCGTCCGAGCTCGTCAAGCAAACGAACAACAACTGTTTTACCAAAATAATAAATAATTCTGTTTGTGGCTAAAAAATGAACAAATATGAATGTCGTCGATGCGTCAATGTATGTGCAGGTTTCCCTCTAAATATAGTAACACACAAATTAAATTTCTAACTGACACCAATTTAGACGTTTAGATCGGTTGTCAAATCGAAGAATCGACAAATACGAGTATCATGTGTGCCGGCTTGGGTCGATCGACTCTAAGTCGTTCCAAAGCTCATGCCAATTAAACCACAATTCTCGAAGGAAAAAGCGTCGAATTTTACGTATACATTGTTTTGGTCATCATAGCGCGGGCGCTATCTGTTTCAAAACCTCTCGTAGTAATCGACGAATCTCTGCTTTGAAAACACAGACTTTTGTTAAAGGTATATTTTCTTTACAGAGAGCTCCGAGTGTGTAAAGTCTGTTCATGAATAAACAAAAAGTGAATTTGTGTCGTTACCTCATTTGTTTGCATACAACACCATGCGCTCCATCTATAAAGCGTTTTTTAACATTTTTAAAACATCAAATCATCAAGTAATATCATAGAGCGTGTGTTTGACAAATTGAGAGTTTGGTCGTTCAGGAATTATGAAAAGCTCGAAATACAGATTCCTCAAGTGATAAAAGCATGTGAAGGTGATCAGTGAATAACACCTGAATATTCAGTGCAGTACCTCTTACCTAACTGTTCACCAACTTAGTTCAACTTACTCCAACTGGCTTTTCGTTAAATAGTAGCAGCACACTGCAATTGCCACGTGCTTATATAACATTTTTATAAGCACATTTAGCGTCGTGATTATAAGTATTTTATTTACTGTCTAGACAAATGTCAGCTTTCTATTTTTAGATTTCGCTGGATATTGTTTACTGTTTTGACATTCTCACGAAATCATCTATAAAAGTGTTTATGCAACAAAACTTTTGATGCTGCTTTTTTTTGCTTGCAGTAAAATTTTATCTTTTTTCAATCATTTTGGTACATCTATATGATCGACGATTTCGTATTGGAACCTATCGACGAAGTGAGCCGTACATGTTTTCAGGCGAAAATTCGACTTCCGCTCACGTCCCCAGTACGTCACATACATATGTAATGATCAAAACAACAGCGAGAGGACGCAGTTTCTGTTTACTCAGTGAGCCACAAGGGAAAAATTTTGTCAAATTTCTAGACAAAACTTCCGGCAGAATGTTCAACGAACAAAAATTTTTTTTACGCGGTTCATTGATTAATTCCAAGTCATAGTGTTGTTTTATGCATCTTTGTGTCGTTTTATTTTCATTAAAAGGCAGTTCTAGTCCTTGCTTTCAAATCCTTGTTTTTAAAGATGCCTTATTCCGAAACAGAATCTGTTCTAAGCAGGTTGTGAGTGGTCTTCCTTTCTTCCTTTTCACTCTTGGTAAAAACATCAGTGACTTTTTGACCAAAATTTAAAAATGTTTTGTTGTAAAGGATGCATTTGAGATTTTTAGCTTCCATGACACTTAAGTCACGTGTCAGTTACGTTTGAATCAACTATTGACTGTTTTTTTTTTTCTTGAAGAGTTTAGTTTTAATTTTCAACCGCTCATACTCAACGTGTGTACACTTCATTGTTTAAAGTATGAGCTGTGAGATTGGATTTGAAATCAATTTTTATTCACCTCGTGGTTAGAAATCAGAGTTACCGGTTAACATCTCAACCGTTTCCGGCCAAATGAAAACGTGCCTGACCCTATGCAATATTAAGTGTCAAACTATCCTCGACAGCCTTGCTATTTGTTAAACAGTAATTTTACACTCAGGAAATATACCTGAAATCCAAATTTGCAGGACTAGCTAAAGGCAAATGCTTGTGTGATTTGGTTCCCCTTTACAAAACGTGATCAATTTAGTTTCTGCGGTTAAGTTCGGTGTGACTTCCGTCTTCTCTCCAAACCTTTGCCCCTAGGCAATTCCATTAATTGAAAAGATCTTTTGTATTGGTCAAGTTCTCTGCAGCAAAAGCGTTGTACAAATCGTAGTGTTGTCAGAAAAGAACTGTCCTGTTTCACTTCCCTTTTGTAAGCTTGGTTTGAAATGGTGAACCCCAAACGAGTCCAGCAAAAGTTTGTCGGCATGCATCCCCCGATACAACGTACAAAAGAAATAGTTGAATTCTAGGAACTTGAAGCACTTGAGTTTAGATCAATTAAAAAATAATTTTCCTTTATCGAAATTCTGTGTTTTAGCTTTTGGTAACACAATAATGTGTAAAATGAATAAACAAAATCTTTCAAAACTGGTGGTGTCATTTTACCTCATCAAGAACCGACTTCCTCCATACTACAAGTAATTTACATTTTAATATGTTGAATTTTATATGGTAGTTTAGCTTTCTACTTAGAACGCTTTGTGTAGCTGTATTCCAGGGATGCTCGAAACAAAACTTTTGTAACTGCTGTGTATAGAGGGGACAGCATACGGGGAGAACCGTTTGAGTCCTACAGAAGAGGGGGGAGTAGATATATAGTGAAAGAACTTAAATTGACTTCGTTAAAAGATTGAAGTAAGGGAAAGTTTTTATTAGAGGTTAGAACATCAAGGGGAAACTAGTGCTTGAGTTCTTGGATTTCTAGGCCAAGTTGTTCAAAAGTCGATTAGCGCTAATCCAGAGTTAATTAGCGTGGCAACCAAAAGGTTGTTAAATTGAATACTAACATCTCAAATATTGTACTTGGAACTGATGCGGTGTTAAGAAGTTCGATCTATTCAAAAGGAATAAAAACCAAATGTACTTTGACCATTTGTTCACCGGATATCACGAGCAAAAAGCTACATAAACTGCTCAAAAGCTTGGTAAGACTTATAACTAAGAATATAATTTTTCAAACGTGTTACTGTATTACAGTATGTTCATCATTTAAATTGTATAAATACTTTTAGTGTTACTAACTCAACACGAAACCTCGATGCGTTTCTCCGGGATGCCTTTCAATCTAAAGCAAGTATTTTAATCACAACTGTTTCTGGAAAAGGTAAAGAGCTTTCAGTTCACATACATATAGACAGCGATCATGCTGTACGCCAATGGAGCCTTTTCGCTTACTCCGCCATAATTGTCTTCTCTCTTGTCTTGCTTGGTTTTGCATTGCATATTAAGTATTTTAATCATAACTGTTTCTAGAAAGGGTAAAGTGCTTTCAGTTCACATAAATATCAGTAGACAGCGGTCTTGCTGCTTATCATGTCTTAAATGCTTGACTTCAACTAATGGTCACGTAATGAGTGGTTCCGACTAATTTGCATTTCTTTAAAAATTTGCTGCCAATCCATAACATTTGGAAGAATTTAAGCCAAACTTGAAATGATTGCCAATCTACCTCGAGATACATCAGCAGCCCAATTTTGGCTTTAACACATCCAAAGGTTATGGATTGGCAGCAGATTTTTACAAAGTTATCTGAACTTCTCATGATGCATCAGTTGAAAACTTTAAGTGTTAATATCACAAGATACATAAAATATTTCAACACAGTTTATTCTCCCTTATTGTTCATTTAGCAAGGCCTATCCACTGAAGTTATAAAATTTTTCACTTCATATCCACTTAAACCTATTTGTGTTTAGAGTACTAAAAGATATTCAAATTATGTTTCAAATGACAATGAATCTTGTTATTGATTATTTCGTGCACTATTTTGAACAACAGCCACATAAATAATTGCGATACTGATGCATGCGGTGCCACCTAGCTTGCGCTGATTTGTTTTTGTAAGGAGGATTTGATATGAATGTTTGTGTCAGGAAGGGAATTGGATAAAATTAGAATAATTAGCCCCTCACACTCAAACCCATGCATCTAATAACTTATTGTCACTAATTTTATTCTGTTTTAGCCGACAGCATTAATCCTTCCAACACTATGAGTTCAGCAGCGGACGCTGCAAGAAAGGTAAGTGCTTCAAAAAAATATTATCTGGTTTATCAACTGGCATCGAGTCAATATTGAGCCGTTTCAAATGTATTGAGGGATTCGCAAATTTATTTCTAATTCTAGCTCGAGCGACCTTACAACAACAAAGCCGATCGAAGTTCGTATAAATACAGAAGTCTCTTGCCAATTTATGGAGAATACAAGCTCGAGAATTTGTTGTAATTGTTGTATGCGCCGTGATACAGAGCTCAGGAAGCTCAAAACTAAATTAAACGAATTACGAAATCTTTTGAGGCTTCTCACGCAGAACCACCCAACCATTACGAAGGATCCTATGCAAATTAGCCAACTTGATCGCTTACAGAAAAAAAAATGACGCACTTATTGCCACTATAACAACTCTGAGTAAGAAGATAGCTGGAGGTGAACAGACCACAATTATGCTGCTGGGCAATCTATTTCGATGTTGTGTGACTCAACCTTTGACCAATGAGACGAGCTCTGGCAAAAAGAAACGCAAGAAAAAGAAAAAAAAGAAATCGTCTATACTCTTTTGATGACCCAACATGCCGACCAACAAAACCAGCAGAGTATCCAATTGCCCAATTTATCAGAAACAGTGGTAGACAAATCGGATTCTAGTTCTCATAAGGAGACTGTTGTTATTACAGGGGATTCAGTCGTCCAGAACACTATTGGCGGTAAACTTAAACTAGCTGACCCGAACCACCTCTACGTGGCAAAGTCTTTCTCAGGTGCCACTTTAACCCTATTCAGACTGGGCTTTCGTGGGGTTCCTCAGAGTAGGGGGGGCTCTGGCCAAAAAAAACGCAAGAAAAAGTTAAAAAAAGAAATCCTCTATTCTCCTCCGGTTACCCAACATGCCGGGATGAGGGGGGGGGGGGGGGGGGGAAGAAACAACCGCGGGTGTAA
>JAOBAT010085840.1:0-18517 GCA_026413305.1 Hydrozoanthus tunicans
CAAACCAGGGGCATTTGAAAAATTGGGTCAAATGCCCGACCCAGCGGGCAATTTTCGTGGTCAAATGCCCCTTCTGACTCGCACATTAGCTTGCTATGTGCAGCATAACGAACATTTCAATGACTAAACGTGGTAGAACAGGGTTTAACGAATCAATGAACAGTAAAAACGGTTAATATTGATCCACAATTCCTGTATCCCACGTAGCATTTCACCACCAACCCTCACTATGATGCACCTGTGACGTCGTCATATACAAAGGCCGTTAATTGATTTCAAGTAGCTTGCGTAGCAAGCATTTCCGTTGGGTTTTGATGAGATTTTCTTTTCTGGCTCGAAAATTAGAGCGATAGCAAAAAATGAAGACGGGCGAGGGCTTTGGTTTTGTAAACAGAATTTTTAGTCAAATAAACTGGTTTTGTTATGGTTTTCTTTACCTTTCGTCCTCGGGGCCCTGGAGCACGCCGCGGTACCTTTAGTATAGATGTCTGCAACAGGAAGGGAATGTTTTATGGTTACATGAGGCATAGCCTGTGTAGTGGCTGTTTTTTTTAATGGAGAACCAAGAATAACATGCATACTGCCTCAAGTAGCCCGCGTAGCGACTGCGTTTTTAGAGGAGTGGCCACGTTTCAAAGTGTCAATCGAACGGGCTACAATATTAAACACGCGAGCACATAAAGTCCTGCCTTTTCTTTGCTTTTGCGTTCAAGTCTCGAGGCGGCTCGCCTGATTGACACTTTGAAACTTGTAACTATTATTATTATTATTATTTTTATTACTATTATTTTATTATTACTATTATGTTATTATTATTATTATTATTATTATTATTATTATTGAATAAATTAATGAATGAATGGAAAAAATGAGTAAAACACAAGAGAGTAATTAAAAACTAACTCCGAAAACCATGCATTACTTTGAGCAAAGATTTCGACAGTCTAATGTATAGTTTATCTATTTTTTTAGGGCTTGCTAACACAGCCGCTGCCTAGGCTAGTTGAGGTAGTGTGCATGTTGTTATTCTCGATTCAAACTTTATTTTACTTTATTTTCTGATATGATATTACCTTATAATGAGTTTGGAACAGAGAACAATAAAATTGAAGCACAACATATGATACTCGGCGTCGGCTAAAATCATAAGTTTGAATCTTTCCACTAAAAACGGAGCACTTCTAAAATGCTCTAGAAACTTATCATTTTTACCCTGCGGATTCGAATTTTGAATCTATCAAAAGAAATTTAGATGATGCCTTAGCAGTGAAAGATTTGCAATCGTGTGTTATACAATTCTCTCCACAGTCATTACCTCTTTTTTCTTTTCTTTCCCTACCCCTTCCACGCCCATCATTTCTTTACCAATTTTCTCTTCCCTCCCCTCTCTTTACCTGTCTTGTCTTCTCTTAAGCCCACCGCACACTTGTGCGGTAGCATGCAATTTTCGGCGCAAGCAATCGAAATTGTTGTCGTACATTCACCGCACACGTTTGCGAGAAGATGCATTAACCTCCGAAAAACTGCGTTCACTTTTAGGAAAATCAAACATGTTTGATACATGCGATCATTATTGCATGCAATAGAAATTGCATCGCAGGCCCCCGCACACAGAAGCGATGTGCTGCAACTTTGCTTGCATGCGACGAAAAATGCATGCTATCGCACAAGTGTGTGGTGGGCTTTAATCAAGCTTCCACCATTTCTCTTTACTTTCATGACTCTTTGCTTTCTCTATTTTTTTCATGCCTCTTTATGCTTTTTTTCTACAACACCTTCCTTTATTTTTCAAGTCGGCTATCCCTCCCCTAACTTCCTTTTTTCCTGCCATTTCTTTCTTCTTACGCCCTCTTTTTCTTTATTATCACCTTAACTCACATCTTTTTTTATCCCTCTCAAATTGACACACCTTTTTGTCATCCATCTTCCGCAAAAGGGTTTTATTTTGGGACAATTTACAATACCAAAATTTTTGTGCTTTGCCTTCTCTCTTTTCCTCTTCGCTGGAGGTCAAACTTTTACATGCACATCCTCAAGCAAACATTTTTAGACTTGAATATCAAAAGGAAGTCACCAGTTGCAAGTAAGGAGAAAGGATGCAAAACGTACCATTGGTGGGAATTTGATGTTCTTAAACTTTTTCTTTATCTTCACTTGTGATGATTTCGAGGGAGAGCTCGTGGGCAGAACTGCGTCTTCTTTATTGGTGCTGAAAATATTCGAAAAGAACCGCAAACTAGAAACGGATAATTTTTTTTGAAGAGAAAAAGGAGAAGGAAAAAGGTTATATCTGGCAAGCAATTTCAAATAATTTTGTACATCATGGAATTGAGAAAAAAATGACGTTCAACAAGAACAAGCAGAAGCGGAAGACAAAGTAGAAAAAGAAGAAAAAAAGGAAGTATGAAGCAGAAGAAAAGTAGAAGATGGTGATGAAGTAGAATAGGAAAAAAGAAAAAAAAAAGCAGAAATAGAGTAAGAAGCAAAAAGTAGAAGATAAAGATGGCGTAGACAGGGAAGAAAAAGATAAAGCAGAAGCAGAAGAAAAAATGGAAAAAGGTGAAGCAGAATAGAAAGAAAGAAGAACAGCAAGAAAAGAGCAAAAAGCAGAAGAAAGAGCAGAAGAAGATGAGGTTGACGTAGAATATAATAGAAAGAAAAAAGAAAAAGCAGAAGAAAAAGAAGAAGAAGAGTTTAACGTAGAATAGAAAAAAAAAGAAAAAGCAGAAGAAAAAAAGGAGAAGAGTTAACGTAGAATAGAAAGAAAAAAGAAAAAGCAGAAGATAAAGAAGAAGAAAAGTTTGACGTAGAACCTAATAGAAAGAAAAAACAAAAAGCAGAAGAAGAAGAAGAAGAAGATGAAGAAGAAGATGATGAAGGAAAATAGGATGAAAGAAAAAAAAGCCGAAAAAGATAAAGAAGCAGAAGGAAAACTGAAGAGGAGAGAGATTAAACTGGAGACACCATCATAGATACTCAGTGTTCAACAAATTTACCATTTTTTTCTAAGTACCTGAGTCTGTAACAGATGCAAAAGAAAACAATTACTGCCACGAGACCCAGTCCCGCACCAAGCCACAAAATAGGTTCTAACACTTCGGACAGGAAACCATTTGTAGAACTGTTGTTTTCTGCAGCTGCCGTTGAGTTTGGTAAAGTTCCATCGCGTGATCTGTTTCCCACCGAAAAGCTTACAGTAGGAGGTGCTGTAGTCACTTCCTGGCCTGCTAAGTTTCCTGTTAAGCTCCCTTTTTTAGCCGTAGCTTAAGAAGAAACGTTGTTAAAACACAGTATACAGATTATTAATTAACAATAATTCCAAGAGCGCGCGTTGGATATGAGATGGTAAATAGCCAAAGAGGCGCGTAGCACCGAGTTGGCTTTAAATCATCTCATATCCAACAAGCACGAATGGAATAGTTGTTTTATTAAATTTAATTAGTTTTCTAAACTCTTCCATACTTAAAAACAACAGCTAAATTTTATTCAGAACCTATTTCTTGGCTTTGCAAACACTACAGTCAGTTTCCATATTTTGTGAACTCCGAATATGAGCTGATAACCGAGATTGAATGAACCAATCAGAACGCGCGAATCGCAATATTCGAGATTAGAAATTTAATAACAATAATTATCCAAAGAGCACATGTTCGATGTTAGATGGTAAATAGCCAGTGAGGCGCAAAGCGCCAAGTAAGTTCTATTCGTCAACAACCGCGAAAGGAATCATTGTTTTATTAAATTTCTTGAGATTTCCAAACCTATCTGTACTTGAAATGGTAACCACAACTTATTCAGAACCATATCTAAGCTTTGCAACAAAGGTAAAGTAAAATGGTGCATTTATATATTGCCCTTTCCATGAACATGCTCAAAAGCGCTTTACAAAGATCAGTTTACCCCCAGCGGACTGGAAGCATTATATACATGAAAGCGGTCCATGTATGTTGGTTGTCATTTTAGCGACCCGGGAAGGTTGGAAAGCTGAATGGCCTGTAGTGGGAAAGAAATTCACCCAAATATTCAACCCTTCGACGTCGACCTGGCCGGGGATCGAACCGGAGACCTAAGGATTGGGAGGCAGAGACCTTACCACTGCGCCAACCACTCCGCTACTTTACTTCAACAGTTAGCTTCCTCCACAACATTTTACTGTCAGCTTCCATATATGGACAATTGGGTCTATGAGTGGATAGCCGAGATTGATTGAGCCAACTAAAACGCAAGAAATGCAATATTCGCAGTCGAAAACTTAGAAAGAAAGTGACAACTAACTATCAGAGTCAGGATGGCCGAGTGCTTAGCGCTTGTGCCTCCCACCTCTGTCGAGCCGGGATCAAATCCTGGGTTTGCATGTGGGCTAAGATTTGTCGATCTTCTCATCACTCTGAGGGTTTTCTGCGGGTTTTCCGATTTTCCTCCCTCCTCATAGATTGACTTTCACGCCGAGATCTGTGCCGTCGAGCGATTAAACATAAGCCACTGGCTTGGGAGAATGGGCAACCACTCCCAGCGTAACGACGATAAATAAAGTAAGTTTAGTTCATTTTTTTTTAGTTTATCTTATTTTTCAGACCATCCAACCACCCTAACTAGTATAACCTAGTTATTAGCCGTTCCTGATTCGGAAACGATGCCGACCCAGCTTCTAAGCTTAAGCAACAAAGACGACAACGGCTTGCAAAAAGCACACTGTTCCAGTTAGGCAAACTCATTCCTTGGTAAACATAACCAAAAAGGGTTTTTGTTACTTGTACTTTGAGTAACTAGGTTTCTCCACGTTTGTGACCTTCGACTACTTTCCCTTTATACTATATACCTACTTACTTGGACATGGAAGATTCTTGCACACCCTTGTTTCTGAGCCACGAACGTTACCAGCAGACGGACGACAAACCTTCCCGCCATGCATTGGTTTTGAACAGCTACGCTGCCTCGATGTGGATCCTCTTCCACACGTAACAGAACAAGATGACCACGAGCTCCATTGAGACCAGCTGCCATCAACTGTTGGATTAAAACAGTTTGGGTAAACGTTACATGTAGACTTTCTTAACATTTTCAGTGGAAACAGGTCTTCGTCTTATAATCTACGGATCTTACTAAAACAAATTGGTTACAAATGAAAAGAAATTGATTGAAGAAGGTAAACCATTGAGGACGAAACTAAACTTCTACAAACTCATTAATTGAAAAAGATGGTTCATACATCAAGGGTTATTAGTTCAATAGTTGTTGCTCTGTTCATTAGCTAATGGTACGCCTTTTTAATTTCTGATTCAATTGTACTTGGAGTGAATTAATTCCCTAACTGTTCTTCTTCAGTAACACTATTTTGTCAACGCACCAGGACATGGAGATTTGTTGCACGTCCTCGTTTCCATGTCTTGAATGTTCCCCGCAGACGGACGGCAATCCTTCCCGCCATGCATCGTTTTTGAACAGGTACGATGTCTTAAAGAAAATCCTCTGCCACAGGTGGCCAAACACGATGACCACGAGCCCCACTGAGACCATCTGCCATCAACTGTCGAGTTAAAGCCGTTACGATGAATTTTAGAACTAGACTTTCTTGTGGTAACGGTAAAGATTGAATAGGTAAAACAACATAAAAACATTCTCTTTGTCAACGCACCAGGACAAGGAGATTTGTTGCACGTCTTTGTTTCCTTGCCACGAATGTTCCCTGCAGACGGACGGCAATTCTTCCCGCCATGCATTGGTTTTGAACAGGTGCGCAACCTTGAAGTTGTTCCGTTGCCACAGGTGACCGAACACGATGACCACGAGCTCCACTGAGACCAACTGCCATCAACTGTCAAGCGGAAGCAGTTACGATTTATTTTAGAGCTAGGCTTCCTTAACTCTTTCAGAGCAGCAGGCTTTAAACTTTCTAATTCCAAGTTCTATCTAAAAAAATGTTCTTGTTTTGTCTGCATGAGTTACATTTTAAAAGGTTTTGAAAATAAATAAGAAAAACCATGAAGATTAAGATTAAGTAAAACCGTGATTGAAGAAGAACTCAAACTTCTCTAAATTGATTTTTTCGAAAAAGATGGTTTATACCTTGGGCAATTATTAGTTCAATACTTCTTGGAAAAGAATTGTATCAGCTAGTGGTATGCATTTTTACTAATTCAGTTGTACTTCGAAAGAATTTATTTCTAACGGTTCTTCTTCAGCAATACTCTTTGATTACGTACCAGGACATGGAGATTCGTTGCACGTCCTTTTTTCTTTGCCGCGAATGTTCCCCGCAGACGGACGGCAATCCTTCCCGCCATGCTTTGGTTTTAAACAGGTACGTAACCTGAAAGAGAATCCTCTACCACAGGTGGCCAAACACGAAGACCACGAGCCCCATTTCGACCATTTGCCATCAACTGTCGAGTTAAAGCCGTTACGGTGAATTTCAGGGCTATGATTTTATCGGAAACAGGTTTTTAACTCATAATTTTTTACTTCTAAATAATAGAAAATTCTTATATTGTCTGTAAGGCTGAGAATCAAATAGGTCTTAAAGTGCCTATGAAGTGAAAATTATTATTACTTCCGTGGATAGACCTTGCTAAATGAGGAATAAAGATGACAAAATTCTGTCAAAATCTTTTCTGGTTCTTGAAATATTAACATTTAAAGTGTTCAACTGATGACGTAATGTGGGGTTCCAACAAATTTGCATTTTATTTCAAATCTGGAGCCAATCCAAAACCTTCGGATAAATTTGAGCCAAACCTGCACTGGTGATCTTTCTACCTCGAGATACATCAGCAGCCAAAGTTTGGCTTAAATACACCCGCAAAGGTCACCAGATGAAAACTTTAAACGTTAATATTTCAAGAACCAGAAAAGATTTTGACAAAATTTTGTCATCTTTATTCCTCATTTAGCAAGTTTATCCATGGAAGTAATAAAACTTTTCACTTCAAAGGCACTTTAAGAAAGATCGGTTTTGAATATGCATTTACCAGCCTTGCAATGGACCCCCTGCCACAAGTGACCGAACACGCTGATCACAAGCTCCACTGAAAGCAACTGTCAACTTTCATCCAAAACAGGCTTTAAACTTGTATTTTTCTCGTTCTAACTAAAATAGTGGTGCTACTTCGTTTTCCTGGGCTAAGAACGAAGAGGCTGTTATACTCTTTGTATAGAGAAGAATTAAATATGGAAGTTGATCGAAGAAAAGAAACCTTTGAAGACGAAATCAAAGTTGTTATAAACCTCTTTAATGAAAAAGATGCTTCGTATCTTGTCCGGGCGATCTTTATATTCCCTCTCGTGTTCTATAAAGCAAGTTTATCAGCAACCGGATCCATTTAAAAACACTTTTGAATCCGGAGACATTTGAAAACGCTTTGAATCCAGAGACATTTGAAAACGCATTGAATCCAGAGACATTTGAAAACGCATTGAATCCGGAGACTTGAAAGCGCTTTGAATCCAAAGACATTTGAAAACGCCTTTGAATCCGGAGACTTTTGAAGACACTTTTGAATCCGGATCCATTTAAAAACGCTTTTGAATCCGGATACATTTGAAAACACTTTTAATCCAGAGACATTTGCAAACGCCTTTGAATCCGGAGACTTTTGGAAACGCATTGAATCCAAAGACATTTGAAAACGCCTTTGAATCCGGAGACATTTGAAAACGCTTTTGAATCCGGATACATTTCAAAAAACCTTTGAATCGGGAGCCATTTGAAAAGGCATCAATACGTTATAGTGTGGTAACTAGGCATTAACACTTGTCAAAGGCAATATTTGCCTTTTAGAGCGACTTTTAGGCAACTTTTGGATTTGAGAAAAGGAAAATAATCAAACCCATAACGCTACATTTCTAAAAACAATACGCGCGTGCATTAAAAATGAATATTTAAAACAGCTTGCGCACGCGTAACGCGCGCAAAAACGAGTTAAATGACACTTACCCCTTTGCGCAGAGCTTCCATATATGTAAAAAAGAACAGAAAAAACTAGAATTGCAGTTTCTGCATAATGCGATGCCATTCCTGACGAGAGCGTTTTGTCTGTTTGCCTCAGCTTATGAAAGAGCTACTTAGTATCAATTATATTGATTATGATGTCATTTAAAACAACTTTAAATTACACCTGCTAATTATATTTACAAGTACGACTGTACTACGGGACCAGGGACTGTTATATCACAAAATTTGTTATAGTGTGTATTAGACTAAGCTCGATTAACTCTCCAAAAACAGTTTCGTTTACTTATTTTGTGTCACGAGTTTGTTATTTCCTCGTGAATTTATTTTATTTGACATCTTTTAATTTACATTTGATTCTCGCCGATTCTTGTTCGTCGGCCGTCTTATATAACTACAATTGCGATATTTGCTGTATACTGCATTTGCAGTCATCGCGTCTGACGAAAAATTATATGCTCTATTTAATCTCTAAAGTAGCACAAGTCAGTGGAGTCATTATTGTTGAAATAAAAAGAAAACACATAACAATGTTTTAACTAGATTTCTCTCAATGATTATTAATAAGAAAGACTTGTGTTGTACGGTACAATCAAGAATTGCTCGCAGAATCTCTAAAGAATCAAAATAAAAGTTAAACTCAGTCAGTCAATAGAGATTTCTGCTAATTACCACTGCGAAACATTTATGGCGATCTGAAAACCTTAGCTCTTTTAGTCGGCTTCGGCTATGCATGTTAATTTTGAACATTGCGAATTCCAATATGTACAATCTAAAATTGCTTGTAAATTCTCTAAAAGTTCAGAAATCAAAAATCTAACTTTGTCAATGGGGAATATCCTTTAGGGTCGTTTTGGGAAGTTTTATCGCGATATGATGCAAACTGAAGGGGCTTTAGTTTTTAGTGGGCCTCGGCTATGCATATTAATTTTGAATATTGTGAACGGTACAGCCTGAAATTGCTTGCAAATTCTCTATAAACCCAAAAATAAAAAATCTAACTCGTCAATCGATGGAAAATATCCCTTAGGGTCGTTGTGGGAAGTTTTATTGCGATGTAATTCGTAATGACGGACTTAGGGGTTTTTCCAAGAAACTTCGTCACTCAACAAAAACAACAAGATTACCAGCGTTCGGGACCAGTTCCTGGTCCAAAAAAAAAATTCATATAACATAGCCCTTAAGAGAGTGCAAGCTGGTAAATTTTGCAGCTTTTCTATTGCAATATTTTTTAAATTTCGAGATAAATATTGTAATAACCCCGCAGTTGCTGGGCGTTGCTCTTAATGTGACACTTTGTAGCAAACCTTTTGAACAGTTTACAAATCTCTTTCCGAGAATCTGCGTTCCTTTTGGCGCTGGCCTAAGAAGTTGCTACGAGTTAAAGCTGTGAAACTGTTAAGTTATGAAGATGAAACATACTCAAAGAAAACACGCACAAAATAGTATTTCATACACTTATGTGTAGATCTTTTAAAATCCTCGCGTATCATGCGGTAATCAAATTTTTCTGAGAAGCAAATTTTACACTTTGGGAAACGAAAAATTATTCGATTACATTCTGTTCCTGATATAAAATCGTCTAAGTTTTGAGCCAAGGCTGAAAGTTCTTTAAAGATGTTTTTGGGAGTTTAACCACAACTGTTCTTCAAGTGTATGTATATCACGCTTCTGGAAAAAGATAAAAAAAAAGTTGCTTATTTCTTTGAAGTAACTCTTTTGGTTGCTGAGATATATGAACTATTTCGTATCCTATACAACCCTCTCCATTCTTCATCATTCTCTAATATAAATATCTTAAGCCTTTCTACACCGTAGTTGGCACCTCTGCATTGTTTCTTGTGGGAATTAATTCTTAACACTTAACCAGTTGGATCGGTGGCATTCGAGGAAAGCGACGCAAGCGACAATGACAGAAATAAAACTGTGAACGCTTTTCACGTCGTCTTGGAAATTACAACGCAAAAATCTCAGCTTTGATGCTCTTTACATTTATGACTATGACCTACAAAAACTTTTTGTCAAACTTCATTTACCTTCATTCTTTTTACTGACAAAGCTTGGCTCGGTCAAACATTTTTTACTTGATCGAAAAGGGCTAGCAAAAAGTGACGTCATCGTGTCTTCAGCGCTCCCTAATCTCCCTGTACGTGCAAGTTCAGCGCACACCTTAAACCTCGCCACATCTTATTCTTCCCTACATCATTGCGCTAGTGCACTACCCCCAAAAGCTTGAGCCAATATCTAACCAACTTCTTCAGCTTATCAAATAACTTTATAAACCTAATTTTTTCACATCGAAGCGCACGATATCTAATTGAATTTGACCACTTCTTTGGTAAGACTTTTTTTACGTACCAGGACAAAGAGATGTGTTGCACATCTTTGTTTCTCTGCCACGAATATTCCCCTCTGACGGGAGGCAATCCTTCCCGCCATGCATTGGTTTTGAACAGTTACGCAACCTTGCATTGAATCCTCTACCACAGGTGACCGAACAAGATGACCACGAACTCCACTTTGACCAAACGCCATCAACTGTCAAGCGGAAGCAGTTACGGTTGACTTCGGAGCTGGGCTTTCTTAATTTTTTTCAGCGCAAACAGGCTTTCAAATCTCTAGTCATAACTTATACAAAATTCTTGCCTTGTCTGCGTGGGCTACATTTGTAAAGGTTTCGCAAAAAATATTGAAAACGGAAATCGACATACCTCTAACCAATGTAAATTTCTTTTTTTTTGTCTGCATGATTTAAGTTCAAGAGGCTTTGGAAAATTTTGAAAACGGGACTTCATCGTAAAGGGTAAACCAATAAAGGCGAAGACAAATTTCTTGTTTAGTTGGAAAAATGGTTCAAACACAACATTTGTCTTGTTTGGGGTGAATTTTATCAGTAACGAGATATGGTCGCTAATTTCTAATCATTTTGTATTTGAATGACTTTTAATTCCTGAACCGCTATGTTTAACTACTTCGGCAGTAACTCTCTTTTTCTACGTACCAGGACAGGGGCGGTTGTTGCACGTCCTTGTTTCTCTGCCACGAATTTTCCCCACAGACGGACGACAGTACCCTCCGCCATCCGTTGATTCTAAACAGGAACGAACCCTTGAAATGGATCCTCTGCCACAGATGACCGAACACGATGACCACGAGTCCCACTGAGACCAAATGCCACCAACTGTTGAGTGGGAACGGTTTTTGTTAAACTTGGCTTTCTTAAATTGTTCAGCTTAATCAGTTTCAACCCTTTTCAGACTGGGCTTTTTTTGGGTTCCTCAGACTGAATGATGATGGCACCTTCTTATTTGCTTTCACCCACATATCAGAAGATTTTTAATTTTCCCTAGTTCTAGGTTAAAAGTTCTTATTTTGCCAGCAAGGGTTCCAATCGAAGAAGCTTTAAAAAATTTTGAAAACCGAAAATAATCGAAGAAATAAACTATTGAAAACGAAACTAACCTTATCTAAACATTGTAAATGCAAAGGATAATTCGCACCTCAGGAATTTGTTAGGACAATATTTGTTGTGTTTAGGAGTACATCTAAATTCTTCCTAAGTGAGTTTGTTCTCTACCATCCTTTTAGTTTAACTTCTTCTTCATCTACACCCTTTTTTATAAGAACCAGTAAGTTTGGCCGAGGCTCATTGTTCTTAATTTTTTGGTTATTTGAGCTTGCGCTTCAAATTGTTCTTAAATTGTTCTTACTTTTTCTATGTGTGATCGAAAAAAAAGTAAGTCTAAGGTACTGCAATACAAGTATTTGAAAACGGAATGCTTGTCTGTTTCCTTATGAAAACATAGCATGCTGTATGCACGTTCATAACGATTGTAAGGAGCAATCTTCAGGGTAGTGTTTAATTTGAAGCAATGATAATGAAATTAAAAAAAACAATAGCGATTCTTTTTTGTAAAAGTCTCAATCGAGCCCCGAGCCTCAGCTTGTTCTTAAATTGTCCTTAAATTTTGGCCAATCTGAGCCTCGTTGTTCTTATTTTAAAAAATTAGTGTAGTAGCAACCTTGGCCAACGTACCAGGACATGGAGATTCGTTGCACGTCTTTGTTTCTCTGCCATGAATATTCCCCGCGGACGGAACGCATTCCTTCCCGCCATGTATCGGCTTTGAACAGGTGCGCAACCTTGAAGAGAGTCCGCTGCCACAGGTGACCGAACACGATGACCACAAACTCCACTGAGACCATGTGCCATTAGCTGTTGAGTATAAACAGTTTGGGTAATTCTCACAACGAGGCTTTCTTGACCGTCAGTGAAAAGGCTTTTGACTTCTAACCACAAAGTTTAAACTAACACAAAGTTCTTTCTTTGTCTACATGGTTCCAGTCGAGGAGGTTTTAAATAAAATTGAAAACAAAAATTGATCGAAGAAGGTACTCAGGACACTGAAGACAAAATCGCATTAGTTCAAAAGTCGTTAGTTAAAAAGATGGTTCATGCATTGGGGGAATTACAAATACAATTTTTGGTCGTGTTTTCAGTGAATTTGTCATTAGCAACAACGCGTGTTTTTGACATCATCTCGAATTGCTCACCGGTATGAAGTACAAGTACTTTAAGAGCTCTTTTGTTCAAGGTGATAGTACATGAATGTTGGTTGCAAGTCCTTGTTTCTCTGCCACGAATGTTCCGCGCAGACGGACCGCATCCCTTCCCGCCATGCATTGGTTTTGAGCAGGTACGCAACCTTACAGCCAATCCTTTGCCACAAGTGACCGAACAAGATGTCCAGGAGCTCCACTGAGACCAACTATCATCTGTTGGATGGAGACAGTTTGGGTAAACTTCACACCCTGGCTTTCTCATTAAACTCTACCAGCTCAAACAGGTTTTTCAGTTCTTAAAGTGATCCTTAGCTGTCCTTTATTTTATTTATCTGTGTCGTTATCATCAAATTAAGATAATTCAGTGCCTACTCATAACGCCAATCATTTTATTTTGAGGAGTTTTAAAATGAATTTTCTGCGCCGCCATTTTGAAATTTGACGTAATACAGTTGCAGTGCAAGCCTCTCTTTCGTTCATTGCTATTGTATTAAATGAGAGCTTAGACTTCCAACGCGTCACATTCTAAAATGGCTGTGCGTGGAAAGGTTAAACCGTGGAAATTATCAAAAACATTTGGTTGGCGTTAACAACCGCCGCCTGGTTAGCCCAGTTAATAAGGCGCCAGTCTTTCGTTCGGGAGGCCCGGGTTCAATTCCCGGTGCTGGACCTTCACTCAGGGTCTTAAAACAACTGAGGAGAAGGTGCTGCCTTTGCTCTAACATCTGCAAACGGTTAGACCTTCGCGCCTTCTTGGATAAGAACGTTAAACCGTAGACCCAGTCTCTCGATCTCCTATCGGGGGACTTAAAGAACCCACATCACTTGTCGAAAAAGAGTAGGGTGATCCCGGTGTTGTGGTCTGTCTTCTACTATTTGAGGGCAACTCTTACTGAACATTACTGCGAGCCGTATAAAGCGGACTATCTAAGACCCTCAATACCACTGTAAATCAGCGCTATATAAATGCTAAACATTATTATTATTATTATTATTATTATTATTATTATTATTATTATTATCACAACAACACACACAGAATTATCAAATTTGAGTTGCTGATATAAATGTACACTGATTAAACAAAAGCCTTTTGTGACCAAGAACATTGTAAAGCCAAGGATCCCTTGAGCGGCCAGCGATTCTTTAAAATCATGTTACCTTTTCATAACAAAACTATGACAGTAAAAAAAGTCATGAAATTGTTTTCTATTACTATTATTTTCTTTCTTTTGCATAAGCACGTACTTAGTGCACCATTTATAACCTCAAGTAAGAATAAGAGGAGAGTTTGAAGAACCGATTGCTTAACCCACAATTAATTCAGATATTTATCTAGTGTGACTATTCATTATAACATTGCAAGACAAACTTCTAGGGTAAATAACCAAAATTCTGCGCGCTGATTGGTCGAAAATCGGTCCAACAACTTCTTATACAGGACCGGGAAGTTATTTCACGTTAATAATCATAATCGTTTTTTTACTAACCTAAAACTGAAGCCATGTAATAAATATCTTTATTAAATGATTTTCGGTCAATAACCAAATTTCCAGCGTTCTGGTTGGCTGAACTTAGGTCAATAAGCTGCCGTACAGACTTTTTTGAGTTACGGACTTCAATAGTCAAAACAATGTCCAGTGATTTTATTATCCGCTCGAAATTTCAAGTCTTGAAGATTGACCCATGAAAAGTTCTACAAGAGACGTCAACTGAAAATAATAACCAGAAAGGGAAAGCAGCGAATGAAAACTTTCAGCGAATGGAGAAAGTCGTCAAGTTTGTCGACGGTGCGAACATTGAAATTCAATGAACATTGTGGAGAATACTTTTACAAGAAATAAATGCTTTTTAATCAAGCTAATGAGCCTTTTGATAAAAATCTTAATAACCTCATTTACTTGGTCTGTCCAGGAAAATATTTGACCTCCGTCTTTCGCACAGAGCTTGCTAAGCTCGGTCTGTTCTGTGAAAGACCTTGGCCAAATATTATTCTCCCGGACAGACCTCGGACTAGCTTGTTAAGATATTCTGCGCATGTCAGCATACTAGGTCGTGTTTGGGAATTTTACAGCTATAAACTGTAAGTATTGCTGAAAGTGAAATTACAGTTTTACAGTTTTATTGTTTTGCACCTATTTACATTTACAGTTTCTTTTGGTTGTGAACCAGTCGAGTTTTAGTGATAAATCTTAAAATTGTATTTAGAGTCGCTGTTGTCCGAAATTAATGTCCGAAAAATTAAGGTCCAAAAATTGTCGTAACTACAGTTTAAAGTTTTGTTGGTTTGCACCTATTTACATTTACAGTTTCTTTTCAATTACATCAAAGCTTAAAATAAGAGATAAATTTCGATCAACTATACTTTAAGAGGAAGAAGTGCGTAGTGATCAAAGGAGCAAATTAAAGCTTTCGAGTTGGCCACTATAGCTACCACGGTGAAACTATGAAGGAGGGAAATAGTTATGTATTATTCATATTACTTAATAGCGAATTTTGTAAGAGAAGAAGGAGGTGGAAACACGCATTGTAATTAGTTAGAAACAAAGAGGAGGAAACTAAAAAAAGAACTTTTATGTGCATTGTTTGTGACACGTTTAGATGGTAAGTAAGATGAAGCTTAAGTTGTTTTTTAAAACAATTGTGAGGAAATGATTTTATCTCTCTTGGTATTGTTTCACATATTTTTGATGAAATTACAAAAACTGTTACAGTTCATCAGCAAGATGCCAAAACTGTGTGCGATTCCACAATTGGTTTCGCCTCTATTAATACCTGTACCAATTGCAGAACGATTTAGGAGAAGCCACCCACTTAGTGAGCACATAAACTGAAAAACCTTTTTAGAAGTAAGATAAATAATTGAATGAGTTTGTGGCACTGCCACATTTCTAAAAACAATACGTATACGCGCGCGCTGGAATCACAAAATAAGAGATTTTAGAACCACTAATTTACACGCTCGCGCAGCGCTCAAGAACGAGTTCAAAAAGCACTTACCAGTTTGTGCAGAGCTTCCAAAGATATAGAAGAAATCAAGAAAAACTAGAATTACAGTTAATGCATAATGCAATGCCATTCCTAACAGTGAGTGTGTTTCATGTATTTGCCTCCGTTTATAGAACAGTTACTCAGTATCATTGTTGATTATGATGTCATTTACAAGACTAATATTAGAAAAGAGAAGCTAGCTAACTAAACTAAGTCCTTTCTCGAGCCGAAGTGGCTCATTGGGCGCCCGCTCTCTGGTTTCTTTAGTGTTAAGCGGATGAAAATCTTTGACTCATCCTGGACAGGACACTAATCTATCGCAGGTCAGCCCCCAGCAGAACTGGTACTCATTTATACAGCTGAGTCGACTGGAACAAAGTCAGGTAAAGTGTCTTGTTCAAGGGCACAACACAGTGGTCTGACCGGGGTTCAAACTCGCGACCCTAGGATTACGAGTCGAACACGCTAACCGCTCGGCCACTGCGCCATTCTAAGAAAACGATCAACTTAAAAACTAGTCTTACATAACTATACTAAAAAAAATGGTGAGTTTGTATAAGTTATCGCTCGGGACCGAGTATAATTAAGGATTAACTTAACAAGTGTTTTCAACTTTTTCCAAAATTTGGGAAAAAATAGAAGACACAAGTGATATTAATCCTAAATTTTACGAGGAACCAGGCGATTACATATTGATGACATCGAGGGAGAAGTTCTTCATTCTCTGCGGTATCTAACGAGAAAGCGTTGCACTATTTAACTCATTTATCCCAAGTTTTTCCGAAAGTTGCTAGACATTCGATGAAATTTTTGCAATCTCTAAAAGCATTCGGGAATCTTCGGAAGAAATTTGAAATCGTTTGTAAGGCATTTTTATGAATTTTTTTCAAAATTTAGAAAATCTTCGGGGTATTCGGAAAAGTTCGGAAAATATTTCTAAGGCATTTTTGAGACTTTTTTTAAAAATCTTCGGGCGAGGTTTGAAATCGTTTCTAAGGCACTTTTATACTTTTTTTTGAAAATTCGGTAAATCTTCGGGGTATTCGGAAACGTTCTGAAATCTTCGGAATTTTCGAAAGGCTTCGGAAAATCTTTCGAAGGCATTTTTGAGACTTTTTAAAAATTTTCGGAAGTATATCAGCGACCAATCAGCGCTAAGTAATTTTGCCCTGAATTGAGAAAAAATGGCCCCGTTGTTATCCAATCAGCCCTCTTATATTATATGCTATATTGAATAACAATCAACTCTAAAGACAGTACAAAGTATTAACTTTCGCATTAAACCAATTACTTTTTTTGAAAATTTTCGATCAAATCTCGCGATGATAATCCGTCGCTGGATTTTCCTATATTGTGTGGCAAAGTTGTAGTCAGAAAACTTTTTCAACAATCGCGTTTTCACTTTTGTAACATAGAGCGCAAAATTACTTCGATTTGATTGGATATCAACAGTGGTACCTTTTTCTTAATTCAGGGCAAAACTACTCGGCGCTAATCGGGTACTGGTTTTCTTCGAAAAAAGATATTCTGAAAATCTTTAAAAACTCTTGTAAAAATGCCTTAGAGACATTACTACCCGTTTTCGATCAAATCCAAATGGTTCCATTACAAAATTTAAATAGTTCAACGCAGCTCTTATTCTATATATACAGAATTAGAACCAAGTCATTTTTAATCCAGAAAACAAAAATAATGACAACTCCTTGACACATCCTATAATGCCAAAAAAAAAAAGATGAAATACTTTAATGGCAGTACCAGTATAAATTTTAATTAATTCACTTGGATAATTTTAAAAACACGTGCATATTTCAACGAGTCTAACGACCAACACGAAGGTCGGTGTTATCTAATATACATGTTAAAATTTAGACAAAAACACTTAGTGCAACTAAAATACATACGCGTGTGTGAATTTCAACTGCGCTGAACCCTTCAAATGTATAACTTACGTGTTATATACCCAGGTTTCTTGACGAACCGTCCAAGCTAATTCAGCCGTCGAGAGGTTTAGATAATATGAAGCGCAGGCTTTACACAAAATTTCTAAAACATACAAATAACTTTGTAGCACTCAAGACAAAAATGAAACACTTCAAATCCTTTTATCAATCCAGAAAAACAAAATTCTAAAATATGCTTAGTAAAATAAAACGGTTCTACGCTAATTTATGCAACTAGCAATTTAGATGGAAGGTGAAGATACTTCAAAATTGACAGCGAATGCAAAATCACCAAGCAAGCAGTCACTCCCTAAAACTCAAAGGTTTGTTTGCTAAAGCAAAACTATATACATTACCATTATAAAAAAAAAATAGATAAGAAAAAGTGTTGAAGCAAACCACCAAAATATAAATGGTGTAAGTGGAAACATTTAGGCCCATCATCTTTTTAAAACACTGAGTTAAAAATGTTTATTTTGTTGATTTTTAAGATATATACATCTATTCGCCTTTATCATTACGTAAGCTTTCGCCGGTATCATCGGTTAGTACTCTCCAACATGGCCGCCGCGTATTGCCAAGGGTTAATGAATAAACGAATGAGAAAAAAGTTTCTGTAAACAACCATATTAAATTGCAATACATCAATAGAACATCTTTTTTTAAGCACAAATCAAACTTTTCTCGCGAGATCGCCACTTTGGAGATTGCGAAAAGGCTAAAACACAAATACAGAGCGATGACTGAGGAATCTTTGAGTCCTGGCAATGAAGGCAACGCTAAGCATTTTTTTCACAAAGGAGTTCTTGTAATGTGCTTTTAGTCTAGAAAGCGATACATAATCATAATGAACACATAAAGTACACTTAATCTTCTCCAACTACCACAAGTTCTGGACAACTTTAAGATAACTTTCGGTTTTGTGTGAAAGACCCACAATTGAAACCTCCTTCCTATGGATATTGGCTATCATGCAAGCATTTGCAAATTAGCGAAAAGACCAACCCCTCGTCCTCGCCGCGGGAGGTGGAAACAGGCAAGGCTGGCTAACGGGGCTCTGGTGAAGCTACAT